>JAXGGA010001119.1:0-168608 GCA_038373865.1 Uloborus plumipes
GATGTCAAAATGAGTACGTAGTTCGCCGATACTTGCAGGTCAGCCTTGAGATTTCAATCCTGCTGCATCCGAAAAACATTTCCATTATTTTGGAAGTTGGAAATCATTTCAACCTCTGCTACTTAAAATCAACTTGTTTTAAGCTTCATTTTAATGATAAATGTATTTTTATTTATTTTTTTTTCTCTAAACTTGATGCAACATAAATTTTTTGATCGCGGAAAGAAAGAAAAAATACAAAAAGCGGAAAATCGCGGATCCGCGGAAGATTTTCATCCCTGTATCCCGGATAACTGAATTTCCCGGTTTGCTGAATCGCTACGAAGCGATATTTGCCAATCTATATACATAAAATACTACTTTTGAAAACGTATGTCCAGGGTAATCTTCCAAACTACTGGACCGATTTTAACCATTTTTTCACCGTAGATAGCTACAGTAACAGGGAGCAGGATAAGCTATAATTTATTTCTAAAAAGCTTAGTTTAAAAAAGTTATTATGGAAAACAGTTAATTTTATGTCATTTCCCCTTTAAATGATTAAATTTTCAACCCATTGTTGCAAAAATTTGGTGCCATGCAGCAACAATATTGATTGTAATCATATTGAAAATTTTGAACCAAGGCTTCTCTGGAGTAAGTATGGAATTTATTGCCTTCTAAGGATTTTTATATTTATCTGAGCCAACAATCGCTAATGGGTGAAATAAAAAAAAAATTGATTTTGGCAATAGTTAGAGAATAAAAAGTGTTTATAGTCAAAAAAATTTCTAAATTAGGTACATAAGATGTTTTCACCTCACCAATGTTGTCACGAGGATAGAAACTAATAATGGGACTTATTTTACGAGTAATATTTGGAAATGGTTAATTTCAGTGCGATTGATACTGTAAATATGTATTTATTTTAATATACCAAGCTTATAACATTTCCTATTTACTCAAACATTATTTGTAGCTTGCTATTTTTTTTTAGCTTGCATTATTTTTTATAGTTTATCCATAACATAGCCATTGTTTACAGAAGTAGCCATTATGTTTATAGATATGCACTTTAGTGTTGGGAAATTTATGAATGAGTTTCACTAAACCACCCTACACCCACAGAAACCCGGGCAGGGCCGGGTACCCGGCTAGTTGTTTATAAAACCCAAGTTACTATAACAAATAGTAATGCATCTTAAAATCTGAAGAGAAAACGATCCAGAAGTGCTTATAGATATTACAATATTAAAAATTTCTGAGCTATATGCCACTTATATGGTATTTATGAAGAAACCGTTCATATTCATTTAGGTATTTCAAAAGAAAAAAAAAGAAAAGCTCTTCATTTTTTAGAAATTGCCGAAACGTGGTGGAAAAATCGACAAAATGTTGCCGGTTTTCTGGTTTCCCGGTATTTTGGTTCCCGGATAAAAGGTTCTGTACTGTATTTAATTGAAAAATATTAGTGTGACTAACGTAACATTTTAGGTGTGTGACTAACGTAACAGTTTTAATGTGACTATCGTAACAGTTTGATTGTGACTATGGTAACAATTAAAAAAAAAATTAATGTAGCTTAAAGCTTAACTATTTTAGTGTTTATTTAAATTTCCAGTTAAGAGTAAATAAATATATCAAACTAATTTGAAATATTTGAGGCAAAATAGCTCCTTTGACTGCTTCAGAACGGAAAAGAAGAAGTCGGGCGAATCAGAGCCTCTATAAAATTCAGATGAAAGAGAAATGTCAAAAACATTGATGCGTTCTTTACGAAAAAACACAATTACGGGTATGAAGTTAAAAGAGAAAGAAAGAGAAGCCTCAAAACAATTAATAAGTAAGATGCTTGCAAAGAAACAAACTACTATTCCCTCCATATCTGCAGAATCTCCTTTTCTCACAAGGCAAGCACTGGAAAAGGCAACGAAGAAATATAGAAAAAAGTTTTAGCCAACAGTCCCTGAAAGAAAGTTATATCTATCCAAAAGCTGGCATCAGGTATAGCAGTTAATATAGAAAATCCTAAATTCCATAGACAAGTTTGTTGGATAATACAAAACAATAAGTTCTCTAATTTTATAATAATGTGATAATTTCGCGATTTTTTTCCCACAAGAAAGATGTTAAATATGTAAAGAACTTTGTTGCCAACAAGAGAAAGAAGCTACAAAAGGGTTTGCCTATGTATAACTTAGAAGAAATCCATCAACTTTATAAAAAAATTAATAAGAATGAAGAAACTGGTTTTGAAAAAAATTGCGAGTTAACTTTAGGAAGTTCAAACATTGGGCTCAAAAGATCAAAGATGAGAGAAACAGGTCAAAGATTTGAATGGCCCAAACCTGATAATATTCAGTTTGCAAAAGCTAAATTTTCTTTGACAGACTCAATTAAGTTAAAAGGGAGCCTTCCATTTACAATTTCTTACCCCAGAATAAATAAATAAAAAAATACATAAAATAAAAAAATAATAATAATAAATATATAAATAAATAAAAATATGCAACATAATAAGTTTTAAAAAAGGAAAAATTAATGTAATTATCAATAATATTAGACATAATAAATTTTATTTAAGAAATCTATTGTTTGTTATTCGATGGTTACGTTAGTTTTCAGCCATTACTCCATTTTCAGCAAAAGTGACACTTAAGACTAAAAAAATTCAAAATTTAATAAATGTAATATATATTTTTAAAAGCTAACATTCCATATTTTTCAAATATATCAGCCAATTTTTAACACTTGCTTAAATTCCAGAAAATGTTGCCTCATAACATGAACATTATTTTTCAAGGTTGCAAAAATGTTACGTTAGTCACACTGCTATTTTGGTTGAAAAAATATCTGTTGTCGGTAATTTTATTTTAAATTCTTAACAGAAATAATATATGTACACCATCTACATTGCAAATCCACCAACACAGCGAAAAATTATTTTTTATCATTTAAGTTACAGGTAAAATGAGTTATAAAATCAGCTCTGAATGTTACGTTAGTCACGCTGGAATGACCCTTTATTAGTTTATTTATTGGAGAAAACTATAATTACAAGGAAATTAATTTACATGATTTTATTTTCGGTTATTTATAATTTATCATGTCTTAACTCATATAGTAAATTATTTCTTAATTTTTATAGGGGATTATTTAGCTAGGCCAAGGTCTATATTTACATAATAATCTTTTAAGTTAAAGATTTTCAAACAATAATTACCCTATAGAAAGCTCTACTTATGAGGAAATGAAGTTACAAGTTTTGACTCTTAATTATATTTAATCAAGCATAAAGAAATTAAGCACAAATGTGAATATTTAAGGCTAGAACACGTGATCAGAGCTGTCATTTTGACCGCATAAGAATTAAAAATACTCTCAAAATATTTTATTTTCAACTAATTCTATTGATGTACTTTGACTTCATCTAAATATTGGTGAAAAGTTTCCACGAAAAATGTTAGCCATTTAGCTTATTTTGTTTATTGACAAATTTCAAGTATACCTAAAACGGCATTGCATTTCACTCGTTTACGTTTTGTGCGATAGCTTTCAAAAACTTTTAGGGAGGTCAAAGTGGAATTGTGGACAAACTGCACAAAATATGATTTTGTGCTTTTAAAGCACTGGGGTGTAGAGAAAAAATTGCACGCTTTAAATTTTGATACTAACAGTATAGACACAGGCACAAGGAGCGTGCATTAAATTAGAAAAATAATTGCACAAAATGAAGTACCATAGCTTCCCTGCCAAAAAAAATGGCATGGAACTAATCTGTAATCTAGGGAAAGGTATTTACTTGATGCTTGCTTGGGCCATCATATTCCTCAGAAACTCTACTCTTTAAAAAATTTAAAGTTAAAGACGTCGGCAAAGAATTAAACAAAAAAAAAAAAAAACTTTCACAACATGGAACTGAACACAAACAAGTTTAAAGTTTCAACTAAGCATTTTTTTTTAAATCTATGATTGTAATTACTGATTATAAGCAGTAAGCACTCTAAGTGCTCTTCTCTTCAATTTCGTTAGTTATTTTTTTCTCTTGTCAATTACATGTTTTTTAGCGTTAAGATGAATATACACTACGGTACACGATTCAACTCCAGAAATCTCAATTAATCAAGCCGATTAGGAAGTAAAATGTAGTCTTGGTAGAAATATAATTTTTGGGCTATTTTGAGAATAAATAAATAAACACAACAAACAAGTATTTTTTCTCCGTGTAGTTTTAGAAAAAGTGACTTGGTCTGCCTTGCCTATTTATGTAAGTAATAAGAAAAGTTGCATTGTTTAATGTTACATTGATTTAAAAAAAAAGAAAAAAAAACATTTAGCAAACTTAAACCACATATAATATGAATACATAGGTTTCAATGCAGTTACAGATTTTAGAAGGAAAATTTTAAATTGTAGCAACTTGCATGTCATCACGGTTTGGTTTGACTTATTCGCTGTGCTAATAACATATATGATCGTGAAAGTAAGTTAATTGTTAACTGAGTCAAACCTGCTTGATTTAGTATTGTCAAGTTGCCGAAATCTGAAATCTTAACGAATTAGACTGGTTGAACATATTCCCACCTATGTCTAAATAAAAACTTTAAAATGGAAGAATTTTTCAATTTCCGAAAAGCTCCAAAATCATCACATAATCAAACTAATGTAAAACTAATGTAAATAATAAGTTTGAAAAACAAGTAAATAAGAAGAAATTTGCAAACTTCTATATTCAGATTTTTCAGCCGATTATGTTTCTCCTCTACTATCACTTTATTACGGATACTGACAGTTGATGTCGACTATTCACTTAAGTTTCTTTTTGTATAAACTAGGCAAACTTTCAAAAATACATTGCTTTAATTTAATTCAATCACATCATAGTAAGAAATAGTTCATATTTTATTCTACATCCCAAATCTTCATAACATTTACGGACAAAAAATCCAGTATGAGAATATATTTTCCTTGTAAACAGATTTTTAGAACCTTTGATATCATATAATAGGTTTTTCACTTAACATTTCATGTTTTAAAGCTCTTTTAGAATAAAATAACGATAAAATTATTTACATGAAAAGGTAAAAAACAATAACTTGAAATCGAAAGTATAATTTATACACGTTTAAAATCTCATTTGAATACCATGGAATGTGAAATAATCAGTATTTTGAAAAATTATGAATTAAAAAATATGTAAGAACAAATAAAATATATTTGATGTCTTTTTTAAATACTTCTGGTAAAAGCAAATTGCATTTGGAGTTATAAAAGCATTTTGGAAACAGTAAAATACACAATAAAGAAATACAAATATTACAGTACAGTATAAAAATGACACAGATACAAAAATAACACATAATAACATTTTACATTTTCAATTAAAGATGGAAAAGTTTACTAAAAGTTAAACAAAAGGAAAGAGAGCATTTATTTTTCCTATTGTTTTTCAGATATATAAAAGTCAGTTCCATAAACCATCGATTAAAACACAAAAATTCAATACTTTTGAGGTATGATAATTCATCTGTCATGCTTTAGCGACACTTGAATAGAGATATATATTTAAACATGCACTTCAAATTTCATTCAAAAAGCATATGGTGTAAAAAAATATTGAACATAGAGGAGGAAAAAAAAAGGGTATAAGGGAGTGGATTAAAATGCATAAAATTTTAATGTAAAAAGATGGAGTGTAAAATAGTTTAAAAGGAAAAAGCCAGAAAAAAAAGAAAGAAAACGAAGTTTTAGCTCCATGTAATGTCTTCTGCAGTCAAATGAGTCTTGAAGTCTTGCAAGGATCGGAGTAGTTTGCGTCGAGCCGATAAAGATGGTATGCTCTGTGCAGTCCTGACAGTTGGAACACTTAATCTTTGAAGACTGCCCTGCCTGCTGTGCATCTTGCCCTTTTCCTATAAAAATTGCATAGTTAGGATTGACACCAACAATGAAAATTAGTTTTCTACCTTGGTTATGATTTAGTAGTCAAAAATGTAAATACTATTTAAAATAATAAAAATAATAATTGGCAAACATTAAATAACTTTTATACATAATTGAAATATACAAAGTGGTCCAAAAGAGTGGTGTAACTCTTTTTGTTCTTAATATTACGTCAGTTATGGTTAAATGGTTGTTGTACACAGTTATTAATAAATATGGTGACTTTGCAATCATGATGCTGCAAACTAACATAGTAATAAAAGCTACTTATCCCGTTTCGCTGGCGCCAAAAACTATGCAACTGACACCAAAGAGAGTACCCACACTTGTAACCTCTTCATTCGAATTTTTAAAATCTTTACAAGTCTCCCGAGTGTTTTTGCCAATAAAGTTTGCTTATCAAGATTGTTTGCAGTCGAAATGGATAAGTTCAGAATAACCTATTATTTGGAGTCCTCGTAATAAAACGTATTGCTAGCAGACCTAATTTGCGCCATACATGAGCAAGTACAACAAAACACTGCTATTGTTATAAGGTAGATGCTATTATGTTAGGATGCGATTGCCAAGTTACTGTATTTATTATACAAAAAAAGATGTCAAATATTGATACAATCACTATAAATGTTGCAAGGTAACTTTAATAGGGTGCTATTGATGACCAATTTCTTAAATAGGTGCTTCCCAAGATACTAACTAAAACAACCAACTTGATTTTAAGTTAGAAATCACCGCTAAAAGTTGTGAGATCTCATAACTTTTAACGATGGAAGCTAGACTTGCATTTTTGTATATTTTATGTTTTTGATAGGTAAACAACTTTTTTAAAGTTAAAGGTAATAAGAAATGATGTTAACTATTTATTCAAATAATTGTTTAGGATTGGATAGTTTAGAAGGCAGTCAGTTTGAACAGCCAACACAGGTTTCATAATCAAGCCTTGACCTGTATGAAGATTTATTTTCTGAAGTAGTACTTGGAAACTTACAAAGCTTCGGCAAATAAAGCATTGAGAGCATTTATAAATTTAAAAAAAAAAAAATCGATTTCCAGTCGAGATTAGAAACTCAAGAAATCAACCTCATTATTAGGTGGAAAAAGTAGAAACTTACCTCTGTATGGCTAATTAAACCTGAATTCTCAGCGACAATTCTTTTACCTTGAAGGAAGGAATCTTGTTTCTGAGCATTATCAAATTTATCTTTCAATCTTTTGTGCCTCCTACATTGCGAAACAAGCATCATATTAGAAAAAACCGCAGAATTAAAATAGAACATTTTTAGAAACAGAAATGAAAATTTGGAATAAAAAAAAGGGGGGAGGAGGCGGATTTGATATGAAATAAAAAAAAAAAATCTTGTTTAGATAAAAGTAAGGCCTCAAAAGCAACAAACCTCTAAGGCAATATTTACATGCACAATGGCAGCACAATTTAAAAACAAAAAAAACTATTGAAGTATTGTTTGAACACGGATGCTGTGGAATTGGCAAACTTCCAGGTAAGACAAGTCTACCTGTATCAGGGGGGGGGGGGGGAGTAAACATTTAATGCTCATGTTTGTTCATTTTAATATGACTCTGTCTTATTTAGAGGCTAACTCACATATGCAAAAGCTGGTGCCGCTAAAACTAATAGATGCACCCATTTTCGGCTGTAAATTGGATGTTAGCCTTTACATCTCATCCGTAGTCAAATAGTTCCCTAATTTATAGTGGTAAGTAATATCATTATACCAATCCCCCCCCCTCCTCTAGTTTTTGATTTTTAATTATATTGTAAAGGGGGGTTGAACAATTTTTTTACAGTATGGGAAAGATTTATAAAATATTTCACCCATTCAAAAGCTTTTTTATGATTGAACTTTCATAAATTCAGAAGGATAAAGCTATTTTTAATCTTTTCTTCCTGTTGCTAAATTCCTAAAATCTCAAGTTCTTCGATAACAAGATGTCAGTTGAAAATTATTGTGAGCCATTCATTTATACTGGCTGTCTTTTGAAAAGAAATATAAAAAATAGAAAAATCTAAAACAAAATTTCAATTTCTTAACATATGTATGGCATATGCTAATAGTGCTCAGTGGGAACAACCAGCGAAAGGATTTTTACAAAGTGGGATTTTATAAAAAGATACGTTGAAATTTCTGTAATATTTTTTATGAGGAGAATACTTCTTTTTGATTGCAAAGAAATAGAAAGGGGATGTGCTTATGTCATCAGAATAGTGCAAAATTTCAAACACTATGAATTTTCTGGATAATCCAAGTTTCGAGTAATCTGAACTTGGATCTGAGGTAAGGCAAGCTCCAGTTATCTCGGATTTTTGTTATTCTACTTTATTTTGAATCATAGCTAATAAACGATAAAAATTATTATGTTCCACCTCCTCTTTTATTAGGCATAGCTTTTGGGGAAATTTTTTTAAATAATTTTTATAGGACAACAATGTTTTTCTTTTTTTAATAACTACTATATATAGCTTACTAAAAATAGTTATTTCAACAACTACTTTGCTTTAAAGTGCTTCAAAAGTGTATCACCTACATGTTTAAGTTGGTCAGATCATCAGACAATTCTTTCAACATGCTGTCTGTATCTTCCTTGTTTTGATTACTGTTGACTGTAACTGTATTATACAGACTTTGTTTTGATGGCTGCTGGACGTAATGCTTGGGTCCACACAGAGCTTTGTTGTGAGATTTCATCATGGCAATTATGTTCTGCAAATTGGCAACAACAGAATGGCTGGCAGAGGATGACTAAATTCAAATTGAACAAAGAAAATTATTATTTTTTTATAATTTTAGTAAATTTAATCATAAAATAGCAATAGAAAAAGCTATATGACATAACAATGAAAATATTGAATGCTATATTGAGAATAAAAATGATTAGGGCACAATGCTCAAAGGACATTGCAGAGGATAAAGCGCTCCTATTAGAAAGACAGACAATAAAGAACTTAAAATAATAAATCATGCATAGATTATTTTTAGAATTGGCTGCATATGTACTTTTTAATATCTCCAGCCTTTATCATTTATCTGTATTTTACCATTTCCATGCCCTCTTGCATAGCTGAAAAACAGCTCAGAAATTTAATGATTCAAATTTGTTACATGATTTAAGAATTTGAATGCATAGGGAGATCCTGAATGGCTTTGTCCTTATAAATTTGTCGTTTTACACAGCAAATCATGGTACTGAAATACAGTCAATTACAGTCATTAACACTTTTCACTGTACCATAATTATTTTATGTTAACTAGATTTCATCTTATCCGATAAATTATAAAGTGATTTTTAACTCATGGCGACCAAAAGAATATTTCATGTTAGGCAATATTTCACACTAAGCAATTTTGTATCAACAAGGTTCCACTGAACTAGAGCATTTGTTTCGTATATAATTTTGTTTAAAATAATTTTATATTTTACTTGTGACATGTTAGTTAATTTAATTAAACTTAATGCAGGAAAGCTGGATTCAAAAAAAAAAAAAAGTTAAAAAAATAAAGATTTTTTTTTAATGAACTGAAACCAATTATTATTTTTACATGATTGTCAGTAAATTCTTTTGACAATGGAAAACTTTTTCTCCTATCCTCCCTTTCAAACTCCTTGGGTCTGTATGATAGCATGAAAAAAGGGATGCAAAAAAGTTTTATCCAAAAAAGTTACATGGAATTCAGATCAAGGCTCATACTAAAGCTCCAGCAAAATAAGGAGGGGAGGGGAAAGATAAAAGAGTGGGAATTTACGTAATAAGCATATTATATGCATGTAGCTCTTCAAACACTGTGGAATTCCAATTGGATTACATTCAAAATTTGAAGCATCGAAAAAAATGCCATAATTAAGAAACCTAAAGGGGGAAGGGGGAGAAGGAGTGAAAAAACAAAAGATGGACCAATTGCCATGAAATTGTGATACATTCAAAACAGCACCTAGCTAAAGTATTAGATGCATTATAACAGTTGTGGAATTAAAAATTTGGGAGCTCCCTTTGTCATTTATTCATAAAATGAGCATTTCTGAAAAACAGTAATTATTTAATGATTGTTATCGTCCTTCATTTATGAAAGCATTACATTGGAGTCACATGAAAAGTGTTTGTCACACCGGGTCCAGCTCGAAAAACACCCACCTTTTTGGGGGTGAGCGTACTTGGAAAAAACCAACATAATAATAAAGTTGTTTTTTTTTCCAAAATTTACTGCCTATTGAAAATATTTATTTCAGAAACAACCTACATAATATAACTACACTGATCAATGCCAAGTCCAGTACCTGCCATCTTCCTTTCTGGACAATCTGTTAAGTATTAGAAATTAAAACTGTATATGGATTTCAATTATTATTACTTTATTAGATACTGAAGAGACCAAAATAAGCAACTAATATAATAACTGGACTTTAAAATCAGGAGCTTTTTAAAATCAAATCTAGAATAACATAATCATTACAATAGCAAAACATGAAAAAAACACCCTTAAATAAAATCATTCTCGGCGTTTTATAAAATCAAGCTTTTGGAGCGTAAGTGGCAAAATTTAAAAAAAAAAAAAGAAGAAAAAAATTATATGTTGAAAAGTTAATTGGGCATAATAAGTTCCGAAGTTATCTTGCACCAAGAAGTAAAGAAATCAATTTGCCCTCTGCAGTAGATATTGCAAAGTGTTTAAAAGCATACGATGCACTTCAGGGCAAAGGTGTGGTAATTTTTAAGGTCCCAAAAATTTCATATTTTTTTTAACAATGTTGAATCTTTACTTCCAAATTCCGTTAAGCAAACAACAATACACTGATATCTAAAGACTCTTGTTCAAGTAAATATATACCTCAAAGTTTATTTCAAACATCAACAGCATTTAGAAATACTAAAAATATAAACTAGGGATGGACCGGATATCCGGCAACTATCCGGTATCCGGCCTATCCGGCTGATATTTTAAGTATCCGGTATTTCCGGATATCTGATCCGGCTGACGGCCCCGGATACGGATATCCGGAAGATTTTTGCAGGATATCCGGCAAAGTATCCGGTATTGATGTGAGGGTTATCCGGTATGATTTTTAGATGATGTAATAACTATTGATCTTTCCTTTTTACCAATTTTTGCTTCTAAAACAAAATTTATATGTTATTCCTCCGACTTTGTACTGGATATGGAAGCATTCTGGATATTTGGTTTTTCACAATTTCCAGATAAAGTATGATTGTCATCAGCTTTTCAAAAATATTTTAGTTAAAATATTTAGAAAGAAAAAGCTACAAACCTTCAAGAATTAATGTGCGACAAAAGGTTGAAAAAAACTTATGATCATATCGTTAGTTCATAAAAATTAATCGCAGTAGCTTTTGAAAAAATTCTCAAATTATTTTATTTATTGAAATTCTTTTATTTTTAGTTTTTGTATTTCTAACAAAAATTGCGATCTATTAACACCCAATGATGTAATTAGATTTTTTTACTTTGCCACTATTATTGCTTTATTATAGTTGAAAATAATATACAATATATAACCTATCTAACATTGGCGAAATGTTCTTCTAGATAATGTAAACATCTGTCCCCATGAATCGTCGCAACTTAGCCATGCTTTTTTTTTGAAAGAGATTTTGAATGAGTGTAAAGAAATTTTAAATCAGGCACTTTGTTTCGTTCTTTCTTTTTATAATCCCTTCCTTTCAGAAAAGACATTTCTCTGCTATTAGAATCTGTTCACGTCTGTCACGCTACTCTGTAACTCCTCGAGAACATGTTGAGCATGTCCCTCAATGACATTCAATCGAGTCTCGATAACTCGAAGCTTTATAAATTCAAATATATTTATTTCAAAGTTTTCATTTGGTCCCAAATTCTTGAAAAGACTGTAGGAACTGCTTGTAACTCGAACTATCAATAACTGTAAGCTTTTAGCCGGTCCCTTGGGACTATGAGCTATTGAGACTCGACTGTATTTAAGATGTTAATTTGTCCCTTTAGAAAGTGTATTTTGTTTTTTGAAATTTAAGTAAAACTTTAAGTTAATTATTTAGATATAAATTTACTAATTAATTTTTTAAAGTGAACATGTTTAGAATAATTTTTAATAATAATAATTATAATATATCAGTCATTTCAGTGAAAATGGTACAAATCAGTCCCGATACCTCAGAATTTTGGTAATTAATTTTAATATTTACCACCAATTAATTGTATTTTTTTATTTGTTCTCCATCTAATTGTGTGTAACCAAGTATCACTTATTTAGGCATAAGCCATTTATAAAGGACTCAAAAAAAAAAAAAAATTATTTGGCAAAAGAAGGAAAAAATTATCTGCCCCAGCTTCAAATTGATAGGACTTTAAATGCAATTTAAGATTAAACTGAAATGCAACAACAAAATCATTTGCAATGTACAGCACAAAAAATGCTTCTGACACCCTTTCTGCTGATTTTTATGTATGTAAACAAAAAAAATCCTGGAAAAACTTATTTATCTTTGTCCCTAGATTTTTTATGTTTCAAACTATCCACTATGTTACAAGCCTTTCAGAAATAAAATAAACAATTGCATTCAATGTGATATTTTTTTAAAGAAGTACAAGTAATGTATGTATCTGCTGTGATTACTTTGATATATTGAATTATATAGTCAGCAACTAAGATAAGCCTAAAATTCTTTGCTGATGATAATTAATTGCACTGTGGGATGTCCACTCTGTTACAGTCGCATTAATGGTGCAAAAAATATTTTTTCTTGAAATTGCAGACAGAATTAGTTTTAGGATGTTTAGTCCAGTTTATGCTTGTTCTGTAATTAACTTTTCTTTACGATTAGAAATATATTTTTCAATCCTTATTTGTCTCCTCTGTTACACAAAGTGGTCAAACTATCCAAAACCCTTATTGAATAACTCATATACAAGCCATTTACACTTTATTGTGCACAAATAAACAGAGAACAATTTTTAAAACGATTAGTTGGCGAAAATTACTTCATTTGATAAACTTAACTCGACAATTTCAGACATGATTTGTACCATTTTGGCTGGCATAACCCATAAATATAACATTTGCATCTAAGAATGTATCCTTATTTTTTCAAAATGAAGTTGAATTTTGAGGTGATTGTTTAAAAATTAGTTTATTAATTTGTTTTTAAAAAAGTGAATGTGTTTAGCATGATTCTTAATGTATTTAAAATGATAATTTGCTATTTTTAAGAATGTGTATCTTATTTTTTTGGAACTAAAGTAAAATTTCAAGTTGATTATTTAAGTATAAGTTTACTCATTTGTTTTTTAAAAAGTGAACAACTTTAGCATAACTCTTAAAAATATATTTAAGCTGCTGATTTGAATCTTCAGAAAATATGTACCTATTTTTTTTGGAGTTAGATAAAATTTTTAATTGATTATTTGAGTATAAGTTTATCATTATTATTATTTTTTACCACATTGGTTCTGTTTTAATATTTTCTTCTTTAACTTGTATGTTAGAAAAATTACATGCATATTATTCTTAAAAAGAAGAATTTCAAAGCAAAATTTTGCTTTATATTATTGCAAAATTAGAAATAAGAAAATGTGTTACTTTGTAATGAAGTTTAAATTAATAAAATTCTAATAAAATATGTATTAATTTGAAAAAAAAAAAAAAAACGTTTTTCTGAGCATTTTTTTTTTCTTTTTTTTCTTTTTTTTTTTTGTAAATCAATTATCATGTATATAATATTGGTGAAATATTTAATAACTGTACCATTGACGTAGAAACTTATTGAAATGATATTGAAACTGAAAAGCTTTAAATTTAAACTAAGAATAATTAAAAGTTTAAACTTTGAGTACATACAGAAATATTTAATTCTATCTTTTAAAGTTTTGTCTCTCTTGATAAAAATACATAATTTAGAAAGAAATCACAATATGCTAGTGTTTCATTCCATATGTAGCGATACTCCTGTACAATAAAATAGAGGCTTTAAAAATTAATTTGAATGTATTTAACATGTTCTTAAAGAAATGATGCGAAAAACAACTTTGATATATTGTTTTGAAGCTGCATTACATAAAAATAAGTGAACATGCAATGTAATTGTAATGCCGGATATCTGCAGGATATCCGGCGGTACAATTCCGGATATCTGGTATCCGGCTTGTTTTGAGCCACCGGATATCCGATATCCGGTATCCGGCAAAATCACTATCTGGTCCATCCCTAATATAAACCTATAAATTTATTTCTTTTCAAGAGTATTTAACTTGATTTCTTTTTAAATGCAGGCACGCCAGTTTATAAAATCAGCTCCTTAGAATGAATTTGATTTTAATAAACGGCAGGCACTGTAATAATTTCAATCAATTTCAAATTTTTTCTTGTGTTGTTGGGAAACATGCTTTAATGCACAGGATATCTCTTTTCTAACAGCAATTTAATGCAAGGTTGCCTCAGTAAAAAAATTAAATTACAATACTCATAGAAACATAATGGTCAATACAATATTAGTTATGTCAAAGTAAGATTCACAAAGGAAACTAAAATAATTGAATTTTGCAGAAGCAGCTGCAATCGGATTTTGAAATGCATAAAAAATTGGGTCTCTCTAACCCAGAAAATCATAAAAAATAACTGAAATCTAAGTTTTATGCCTAATCTGCAAAAAAATTACAAATATGATAAGAGACCACAATATTTAAAGGAAAAAACCACTTCTGGGAGTAAGTTTATTTAATTTGGAGCAAAAAGAGCATCTTGCTATCGTTTGTAACAACTTGGCGCAGCATCGGCAATTGTCACTGGCACACCATGGTTTCCAATTTAGGTTATGCTTAATGAATGTGTGCGGTATTCAGCAAAGGAGAGTAAGAGAGGATATAATCAAGCTATTTAATTTTATTAAAATGGAAGATGTTAATTGGTTAAATTTCTGCACAGATGGTAAAAACAGCAGTTCTTAAAATCAATAGGTAATCTTGAAATCGGGAAAATTTGCCACTTCAGCATGGTTGTAGGCATTTGGAAAAGTTTACCAAAAGCAGTTATTACTTGCAATTTGGTGTGTAGAGGGTCATTGATCTTCACTGAGTCTGATAAAGCGACTAGGACCAGCCTAGATGGATCTAGAGCATGTTTTGTATTTGCAATTTTAGCAAATTTTGTCAAAATGATACTTTCAATGTGTTTTTATTTTATATAAGCAAAAGATTTTCTACAAATGTCCACATCAATGAGAATTAACTGACAGAACTTACTGCTCCTAGTATGAAAGGCACATCATCCAGTTTCAAATGGTAATGAGGTTGCAAACCCAGTTTGGTACACTTTGATTTTTCAGACAATGAATCAATTATGTCCTCTCTTACAGTCTGGACACTAGCAGTAGCCTGGAACAGAAAGAACTTAGTAAACCATTTGAGTGAAACATGACGCTATCTGATCAAAACTCATCAAGTATGTTTCCAGAACAATTTCCCTTAACGAAAATTATGCAAACATGCATAGTTAAAAAAATATATAGAATGCAAAATTAAACATTGAAAAAGATATGAAACCTAAGCTGAAGCATGAGTTAGATTTATTAAAAATTGGAGGATCAAAATTATCCACCAATGCATTTCAGTTTTCAAGATACAATTAGCAAATGATGAAAAAAAAGTGAAGTAACTATTGAGTAAATAGGTAGGGCTTTTTCCCATTTTTATAATTTCTATTTCAAACCAAATTTCACGCACAATGTAAAAACTACCGCAAGAAGTAACATTTAAAATACTACTTAACTTGATAACTTGAAGAAAAACATAGTTCAGCAAGTAAAAGACATTCAAAATAGTAAAATATTCTTTGGACCTATTTTTATAAATCTCACAGTCGCATTGGCATACATCCCTGTGGCAGAAAGCTGCCGACACGGCGACATTGTCGCAGAATCAGGGAGAAAGTGTGCAGAAAGATTTTTGTGATTGGGAGGGAAAAAAATGGCTAAGAAAAAAAAAATAATATAAAACAGCCACTAGAAAAATAACCTATGAATCTATAATATTAATGTTAACATTTTTATAAATATAAACACCTTGTGTTACTGTAAGAGAGTTGCATATAATATATTTATTATTGAAGAACATTCTAGTGTTGCAGAAAGAAATTGGTTCTAGAAAATTTGTCGCAGAAAGCTGAAAAAAATTGTGCCACAGGGGCATACATAGGGAAGGAGCTTGTCGGTTTAGCTCCCCCTTTCATGAAATCAGCTAAAATCAATATAAATCACCCAATGTTATAAAGCATCCACATGCAAGATCTCATGTTAAAAGATCTAACCGAAATGTTTTTCAAAGTACCTCTATATCCAGCAGGGATAAGTAATGCTTTAGTTCAAAAAATGAGCAAATGCAAATATTTTTCTTTCGATCAACTATTAATTATAGCAGCTGACAAATGAGCTTTTGTAGTACTACAACTACAAATTTAGTCACAGAATATCTATTAATTAGAATAACTTAATCTTTTTATATTTACCTTTTGTTCAAAAGCCAGTTTTGTAAATTTATATTCATTTAAGTAAAAAATTTTTAATTTTAAAATTCTTACGGCTTAAATCAGTGGTGCCCAAACTTTTTCTACCTGAGGGCCTACTTCATATTAAAATGATTCTCACAGGCCAGAACACATACAAAGTTTCAAAATTTTTCATGGGAAAACATGAAAAATAGAAGAAAATCAAACTAAGGGTTGTTCTTAGCATCTGTTTTTTCAGAAACCAATTTCTGAATATTTCACTCCATTTTGTAACATTTTCATTTTTTTTTTGCTTTCTGATTTGTAACATTAAACAAAGCAATAGGCTACATGGATCAGCTTGGCGGGCCACGGGCTGGGTAAAAGTCTTAAATTAATATAACTGATAAAAGTTTAAATTAAAAAAAGTTTAATTTGTTTCTAAATGTACTTATATTCAATATTTTGAGAGAGCACAAAAAACATGGCTATATAGCAATGACGTTGAATCTCAAATGGTTTCAATAATATTGCGATTTCTGCACTCTCTTAAGCTATTTGTTTCACTGCATTTCAAAGCTTACATTGCTTGATATGTTTCCAATTCATATTTTAGGAATTAACCACTCACAGAAGATTGTACAAGTTAAAAATAATCAGCCTGTAAGTAGAAATAAATATAACTAGAGCATATATAACGCAGAGAGAAGAATAAAAAGGGGGGAAAACAACTTTTTCTGTCAGGAAATTTCGGGCAAGAAAATCGGAAAAACAGTTGAAACTCTGAAAACTTGTAGATAAATCAAAGACATAATAAGTACACTGTACCTTTAAAGCAGTTGATGATTTGAGATCTTTGCTCCGTAAGTCAAAGAGTGGTGAATCATAGGAAGATGTTTCTATCAGACTATTTCCTGTTTGGGTTTCTTTATCATCAATGACAGTCTGGGAGACAAAATCGTTGAAATTCCTGAAGATCCTGGATTCCGGTAAGCCCATTTCTTTCACATTTTCAGCTGATTCCTTCCTTAAAAGACTCCTGACAAACTGAATTTGTAGCATACCCAGCTGGTACTGGACATCATTAAGAGATAACTCTGCGACAAATGTTAAAAGTTTAAAATGTTACAAAAACATCAACATATTCAGCATTCTTCAATTTGTGTTGACCAGGTAAGTCTTTAGGTTATGTGAATTAAAAAGGAATTTTAAAACATTTATGCAAGACATGAGAGCAATTCCATGAAAGATTTTTTTGGAGCTAATTTGTGTTCCATTATTTTTTGCAAAGGCATTGACTTTGCAATGGCTGATAACTGTTCAGCTCCTCAGGAAGAGATAAACACTTACGATCAAGGTCTTCTGGTTACTAGGGCTGATTTCCTTCTTTCTAGATATACATATTATACACACATATATACAGTGGCGGATCCAGAAAAAATCTACAGGGGGGGGCACAAAATCAGTTTAATTTTTTAACTGAAAAATAATAATTAATGTTAAAGACAAACAACTGTCATACACTTATGTATTATCGTATTTTCCTTACCTTTCGGTTCCTGGTAATAATGGCATTCCATCAAGCAGTTATGGGGGGGGGGGGCAGGGGGATCAATTGCCCCCCCTGACTTTGAGAAATCAATGTATTTTCATATAAGTGGGCGTGGTTTTTTATGTTTTCCGATGAAATTGCATTGTGTTTGACCCTTTGCCCCCCCCCCCTGGAAAAACTTGAAATGACGTCCCTGGTGAAAGAGAGTGTCTTTGCTTTCAAACGATCTGGCGCCATGGAACAAGTTTGGGATATTCGAAAGTTCCGAAGATCAATAAATGAAAGTAAAAAAAAAAAAGAAACCGACACATTTTCCTCACAACGGAAATGTGCCAAGAGATTTAAAATGAAAATATTTATTCATTACTAAAAGTAAATCAAAGCTTAATAGCAATTGTGACAGGCGCATTTTTTCGCCGGTTGTCAAATAGGTCTATGTCACGGTTTTAATTATTTTTCTTTTACGATTCCGTTGCCAAAAAACTGTTAAAAAATGAAAAACAGATGTTTCGAATCGGCACCGATGATTTGATCGATTTTTCTTGTTTCAGTATGGGTTTTAGGCTCTTCGAGAATGTATGACAGGGGGGGCACGTGCCCCCGTGCCCTCCCCGCTGGATCCGCCACTGCATATATATATATATGTATATCTCTCTCTCTCTCTATATATATATATATATATAATATATATATATATATATATATATATATATATATACACAGTGAATTTGACTGAATCTGCCATACAAAAGGGGTTGATAGAACAACCCAGGCTGAACATAAAACTACCCATTAATCATGTCCTATTCATAACTGTAACTAAGTTATGGTAGATATAACAAGAAGTTCTGTCAAGAACTAAACGAGCCTACTTTCCCGTACATCGACATCGGCATTCTAGCATCTGATCATTATTCTCTTGATTATCTAAGACTAAAAATTATGTCAAACATACCTTTTTAGCACTTGAAGCTGATTTCTAAAAGCAAAATATACCCCTCTCATCAGATGAAATAGACACATAAAAAGTAAATAAATGAATAAATAAAGTTTTGTCGCACCTTTTAAAGAATGTAACTGTTACAGTTCTTCCGTAGAAAAATTCCTCAATTGTTTTCAAAAAAAAATTAAAAGTACAAAGTACATCAAAACACATTTTATCAAAGAAAGAAAAAAAAAAGAAAAAAAAAAAAGAAAAAAAAAACTCGTCCGTTGATAAAATGTCTCGAATTTCACTTTTAATCCGTTGCCAGTTGTTAAATATAAATAAAGAATAAAATGCCCTCGTGAATGAAACATTTTTGTTACAAAAAAAATCGTCTGCCAAAAATAATAATAATAATAATAATAATAAATTCAATAAAACAAATGAATAAATAAACAAAAAATTGTCTGCACAGTCAGTCATTTTTTTCGGACTGTTTACTCAAAAGTTATTAGGGGTGACAGCTTGCTTGAGCGGTTCAATGTTGAACGAAAAATTGTTCAAATCGGAAATGTAAATACGGGAATGAAGTATCCTTGAAAAGTTCTTTCCAACAAAAAAAAATTTGTTCAAATCGGACTGTTCATTAAAAAGTTAGTATCGCGGGACCGGTTATTTGAACGGCTCAAAGTTGAACCAAAAATTGTTCAAATCGAAAAATCAAATATGGGAATGAGCTGTACTCGCCGAGATCTTTCCAACAAAAAAAAGTTTGTCCAAATCGGAATGTTCATTCAAAAGTTATTAGGGGGGGACAGACAGACAGACAGACAGACAGACCGACCGACCGACGCACAAATTCCCCATCTCAATACCCTACTTTCAAATTTTTAATTTTTCGATATTCATTTCACCTTTTTATTTTTTTAACTTGGCATTATTTTTCGGACTTGGCGATATTTTTTTTAACTTGGCGATATTTTTTGGACTTGGCGATATTTTTTTTTAACTTGGCGATATTTTTTGGACTTGGCGATATTTTTTTTAACTTGGCGATATTTTTTGGATTTGGCGATATTTTTTGGACTTGGCGATATTTTTTAGATGCATTAAGCCACTTTTCATACTTTTTTCGTCTTGCTTTTATTTTTAACGGGAAAGTAGGCTAATAAAAATGAGAGAAAACGCAAAATTCTGGGAAAAAGGCCGATTTCTGAAATTCCTGTAAGATCTACACATAAAATAAAGGCATATTTGAAAAGAGCAGACTAAATTCTACAAAATAACACCTTTTCCATTAAGATAGTCGCACTTTACAATGAGCTACAAGCTTTGAAATATTGGAAACACTCAGAATTAAAATTGCACCACAGTTTTCAATCGACATTTTCAAAAACAGCCGGATGAGCTACACCCGGTCAAATCTACGAAAAACTGGCCCATTTCACTAGCTTTCAGATGATACAACAGAAAATCATATTGGGAATTGCAGAAATTCAGGATTTTGTTTGAAACAGTATGAAAATCGGCATTCGTCTGAATGAGGAAAGCAGCAAAGAATCAGACTTTTCGCTTCTAAATTTTCTATTTCACGTAACTGTGCTATTTTATTTGCTCAAGAAAAAAGAGTTTTATAGCTAAATAATAATTTTAATACTTTGTTAATTTAACAAACACAACAAGAGATAACAGCAAGTAGAAACAAAGGAATCATTACTTTCACATGCATTTTACGAAGGAAAATGCGAAGTTAAAAGAGTTAGACTAACATCAAAAGTAGCGTAGCTAGAGGGTCCAGCGCCCGTAGTGAACGTAAAAAATTGCGAACCTTTCCCTCATGCTCGCCCTGATTGGAGGTCACATTAGGTCACTGTAATCTCTCAAAACAATTCTATATGCAGAAAATTCTGATTATTTGACAAGTTTTAAAGTCAATATTGCGTTTTTAAAAATTCCTTTTTCTTTTCATATCTTAAATGATGCCCAATGTTCCTTCTCATGAGATGTTTCATTTTCTATTCTATTTTTAACTAACATAATTTTTAGAGAAATGCTTAACTTTTTTCTTTATCGGTCAAAATGCCGCCCCCTGACTGTTGCACCCGTGGCAAGGGCCGCTCATGCCAACCCCTAGCTATACCACTGAACATCAATGAATACATTTACATGTAAGCAATCTTTAAAATTTACCGGCGCTACTGAAGTTAGCAGCTCCCACACCTAATAGATGCCCTTGGCCTTTTGAGAACAAAAACTACATTTGCTCTCAGTAAAATTCCATTTCTCAGTTTTGCAATTGCTAAATCAAGTTGAATGCGCACGTCCTGCAAACTGGTTACTTCTGTTTGTTTCAAGAGTCCCCAAATAAAGAAGTCCACTGGTGTTAGGTCTGGCGATTTACGTGGGCAAAGAATGGCACCCACACGACCAATCCATTGCGGGTATTGTTCTGTCAGAAAGTCTCGAACCTCATTTGAAAAATGTTCAGAAGCACCGTCATGTTGGAAACTGATTTCCAACTCTTTCTAAAGCCGGAATAATATCAAGTAAGCCTGGCAAATGATGTTCCAGAAACTCTAGGAATGTGCTTTCTGTCAGGTTATCTTGAAACACACATGACCCTATCAAACGATCGCTGATGGCTCCTAGCCTAACCATTAAGCTAAATCACTTTTGGAATGATGAGCTTAAATGGGTTGAAAATGGATTTTGTTCAGCATACTGATACCTTATGCCCTTAAAAGAGCGCAAGCACTGCGACCACAGGTCTATTGCAGGGGTGCAAGTGACCAAATGTGGTTTGGGAGCATCTTCGGGAGCAAGGAAAATACCATTTGGGAGCGGCAGAATTGTGTTTAGGAGCAAGCTCGAATAAGGTACTATGTGATTGTGATAAACACATACATTTATAGTAATTTAAATCTGTACCTTAATGCAAGAACAACCAATGTCAAAAGTTTGATGTTTTTAGTTTTTTATCATAATGGGGACAGAAAGGTATCCTCTGTCATATACAACAACAACCAAAACAAACCGCCTTAGCAATGGAGCGAAACTAAGACACCAAATCTAACACATTAATATGGAGACTCAAATCTTTGAACCTGAATATCTTAATTCGATGAATTTTGATATTGGTTGTTTTTGCATTAAGGTACAGAAATATATTTGCATTTTAACTAAGCACTGATTATCTATTATTAAATTTTAGTTATAGTTTAAAAATACTAGATGTGGTTTCAATAGGTGAACAGCAAAATGTTTCACTGTACTTAACTCGAATTTCAGAGACAAGGATATAGAAATTGGAACATTCATTCAAAGTCAAATTGAAACGATAAACTCATCCACTTTTTTACAATTACATTTATACTACCAATCCTTTTTCATTTTTTAGAAAAGAATTCTATCCATGAATAACCTAGTTATTCATGGATAAGATCATTCACAGTTGGTTTAAAGCTTCCACGACAATGAAAAATTTAGACATTTTTTGGTTTTTTAGTTGCATAATTATCAATAACATTGGAGTTTCTTTTGTTAACAATGTGCTTTAACTTAAAATTGAGGAACTACCTTTGTGCTTGAAAAGTAAACTAAAGTTTTTTTATGTTTTATTGTGCAAAATTAGATTTTGTGGGCTAAAAATTGAAAAACCTTAATTTAAAAGTTAAACTTAGTTTCGTTTTGCTCTACTGTTCTTTCTCTTTCTCATAACTTCTCTGCATCTTCTAACATCCATTTTGCAACTCGATTTCCGACAAGACATTGTTCTTAACAGCCGACTTTAGTCGTTGGTTTGCTAAATTTAATAAAGAATCTGATGACTCTTGATTGGATTAAGCTTCTTGTGTAACTATTGTATACTGCTTCACATTTAATTTGTTTGTCTCTCTGCTTTTAATGCCTCAAATCTGTGCTGGTTACAAAACTTAAAGACGTTAGAACTTCTAAACAGTAGAGTGAGATAATTATGTGCTGCCATAAAGTATCTCCGAATTTCGTGCAACACATCAAAATTTTATCTTTCCTTTAATGACCTAATGGGAGCACTGCTGCTAGTAGCATGGAAAATTCTATTTTAAGCTTTTAAAATTATAATATTACAAATTCAACTTTTCAAAATACTGCCTTTCAGTACAAAGCCATAATTAAACATTATGTGCTTGATTGTTTTAAATCTTTTCCAAAAAATGAAGCAATGGATAACCTAATGCTTTTTAAAATCAAGCTTGCAAAACTTAATAGGTAAATAAATAGAAAAAAATAAATTATTTGTTAACAAAATATTTGCTAAAATAAGCTAATGGAAAGTATCTATTGTCAAAAATATTAAAATGTTTGCAAGATGCATTTGGATTGAAATCTTCAACACAGGAAGCTTCGTTCGCGACGTAAATGCAAGATGTTGACATGCTTCTAAAAATAAATTGCTTTTTCTCAAAATAAAACACGAAATAAGTTAAGCTGAAATAGCATTTGTCAAAATAATTTTCGATTGTGAAAAATTTCAAATTTTTGCAAGATGCATAAAGATTGAAATTCCAGATAAGGAGAATATTTTTCGCGACGCACCTGTTCAGAATATCGCCATAGCAACCGTCATAACATACGGTTAACAAAAGCATAAGTTATGCCCCTTTTCCGCGATATTCGCTAGAAAAACGGCCGTTTTGGCGCAGTCAGGCGCAATTTCGATCAAAAAGTGCTTATGGGAGCAGGATGGCGCAAGATTCTTTATTTGGTGCAGCGTGGCGCAATTGGTGCAGCACTTGCACCACTGCTATTGTACTCACGGAGTAGAAAGAAGGAGAGAAATGTTCTACGGTTGCGCTAGTTTGAAAGTGGCAACGAATTCTCACTGCCGCCAGAGGACGCTGCTCGACAAACGCTCCCTATCTCCTACGGGAATCAATGTAAATGATACTGAATCTGTCATCTTTTTAAATGCTGTTATGGGAAAGAAAAAAATTTTTTTTCAAATGGATTTTGGTGTAAACCATCGATTAACATTATGAACTAAATAGGACTTTGATCCACCCCACTGAAATTTTGCCGTATTTTTTAAGAAAGATGTTTAATCGACGGCATCTAGCTACTTGCCAAATTTGACATATATGCGACTGTATGTGACATTTTCTTTGCATTGTACGATATAACTTTTGCTGAGAATCAGTTCTCTAAATTGTTGATAAATTAAGCATGAGGCAAAAAATTAATTATGTCAGAATTTAATTTTGTTATTAATTAAATATATTTAGTAGACAAAATAATTATTTGTTTAAATGTATTTATTAAATATATTTAGTTCATAATGTTAATCGATGGTTTGAACAAAATTAAAATTAAAAAAAATATATTCTTGCCAACAGCAGTCTTTTAAAGTGACGGATTCTGTCAGATTTGGCAAGTTGGTAAGTGCATTCGATTAAACCTATTTCTCAAAGAATACGGCACCTATTTTCGTGGGATGAAATTCATATTTAATTCATAATGTCAATCGAAGATTTACACCAAAATCCAGTTGAAAAAGAATTTTTTTCTTCCCCATAGCAGCATTTAAAAAATGACAGATTCAGTATCATTTACATTGATTCCCGTTGGAGATAGAGAGCGTTTGTCGAGCAGCGTCCTCTGGCGGCGGTGAGAATTCGTTGCCACTTTTAGATAGCAGAGATTTAGCTCCTCCCCTTTAATCTCCTTGATTGTACTTGATGTCTAACAGGTAAGCTAGACAATTCATAGGGATCTAAACAATGGTACCCCACATGTTCAAATTTTTGAGCAGAATAAAATCGCAATCCCACAGTACATGTTTTGAGCTTTCTTCTGCCTCTAGGCAACCTCTGCAAGCTGGTTCCCTGTTATATAGTTTATTAAAAAGATTTTTCCCAACAATGAAAAAAAAAGGAAGAAATTGATTGAAATAATTATTGTTTGTTTCAATCTTTTAAGTCTTTCTGATACTAAATAAAACATCCAAAATACAGGAATTTTTTCAATACGTAAATTTTGAAAATACACTTTAGCGACATAATGGGTTTTTTCAAGTGAGCCATCCCGTGAAAATCCGGGCGGTGTTTTTCCGAGCTTGGCGAACCTTGCTTATGGGTAAAATAAGGGAGACTTTGTATTAAAATATTTTAGGATAAAAAATTGACAGAAAAAAAGGGAAGAGATACCCACAAATTGAGCATATAACCCAAAATTTGAACAGAACATTGCATTAGATAAAAATATAAGAGCTTCAAGAAATATCAGTAACATTTTGTGCATTTTTTAAGTAAAACTTTTAAGAAGGAAAATGAAATAAACATGTTTTAATAATGACAGGACACAAACAATTTTCATACTCGTGCATGAAAAGATTTTGTTTTTGCAATCGCCAGGCATTTTTCTCAAAAATTTAATTACTGAAAATCTCTTTTTTGGGAGGGAATTTTGTTGGTTTAATAAAAATTCAAAAGATATTTACTTTGTTCGAGAGAAAGAATCAAATTTTTCAAAATCTTTCAAATGAATCGGGTGAGTGAGTTATGAAATATATTGTACTACTACAATTGTAGGAGGTATACCTCTGTATTACATTCACATTAAAAAGTTCCAGCAATAATAAAGAACTTGAATTCTTACCTTCTTTATCCAAAGTGTCTAGATCTTTGAACGAGTTCAACGGATTTTCAATCTGTCTCACCTGCTCAATGTGACGAACTTTTTCACTAAGTCTTCTGAGAGCTTTAACAATGCCTGGTGAAAACATAGATTATGAAAAAAATATCTTTACTTACATAACTCTTACGGTCGCCTGAAAGGGCTTAAAAAATAAACTGTACATATAAATGTCTAAATGTCATAACTGCCACAATTGAATGATGAAAATAGGAAAACTTAGCATGAATACATTTAACAAACTTCGACAGGGATTTTTTAAACTTAACTAAAGATTTCTTAAATTAAGGTTGTACCGAAATTCAGCACTCAGAAATCCAACAAAAGCGGAATTTCAGTTCCACATTAGTATTTTTAATTTTATGAATAAAAAAAAAGCAACTTTTAAGGTTTGAAGAGAAATGTTTTTAAACATACATGTGCATTTTGCAGCAGGTAAAAGTTCAGAGAGAAAAATCAGGAACGTTTTGCTGCATTTTTCAGTGGAAAACTTTTTAGAATAAAGAAGGAAGTAAAATTAAGATGCTTCAGAAATTTAGTTTTCATACGTGCATGAATAGGTTTTGGGTTTGTGCTAGCGATTGTTTTACCACAAGTTTTTTTTTTTTCTTTTTGAAATTCTAATGACTGCAAAATTTCTTTTCAGAAAAATTCATTGTTTTAATGAAGATTTGAGTGACATTTGCTTCAATAGTGAATTCAGAAGAAGGCATTTTAATGTTACCGTAGTGAAGGATTAAAAATTAGATTTTCTCTTTTTAAATAAAGCCAATATCTAACCAAGGGCCTTAGTCTCTGTGCAACACACAAAACCTCCTCAATCTCTGAGCATTTAAAACCTGTTATGAGCTGGATTTTTTGCATCCGACGTATAGAGACTAAGACCCTAAGTTAAAGATATCCCTTTACTTTAACAATCTTACTATAAAACCAATTTCAGTACGAAAAAAGCTCTGGCATCCTTATTTTATCATTTTTTCCTCCGACACCTTTTCTTAAATGATTAAATGTATTCATAAAATTTTTAAAAACTTTTATGTGTTTTTTTTAAATGGATGCTAATTATCTGGGTGTAATATTGAAAGCACAAAATAAAGTGACAAAGGTTTAAATCAAGCATTTTATTTATTCATTTGACATTTTTCACTTACAAAAGTGAAATAGAAACAAGTAGTTTATGCTTTATATAGAAAATTATATAACATAAGTTTTTGTCTGACAATCAAGCTACACTATGATAAAATTGATGAAAATAGGTGAGTCAGAGCTATTTTTATGCAGCAAAACTAGGAATATTTTTCAAGCAGTATTTATATTTTAAACCAAATTAGCAAAATATCATCATGATGGTGAACAAATGGAAAAAGATAAGCAAACTTGATTATTGCCTTTGCGTGTAGTTGCAAAATTAAGGGGAAAAAAAGGTGAATGACTTTTATGTACAGTAAGAAAAAGTCTTTTTTGTAGACTTTCCTTTTAATTCATTAGTTATAAACAATTCTCTTTCAAACAGTACATGATATAATTTACATTGGTGCAACCAGATTTAAGGGGGAGAGGGATATTGATAAACAATCTGTACAGTGAAGGGAACAACTTAATCCCATGCAGTATACACTTAGTTCGCAGACAGGATAGACTAAATGTAAACAAAGAAATGCCCCTTGGACAGGAAAAATTGGCATTAAGCAGAGGCCAAATGCAAAAACTGTTTGCTTTCTTTTTTAATACAGAGGTAATCCTTAGATGTTGCAAACCTGGCAACCTCTTTGTTTACTTTCAATCCATTAATTTTGTGAACAGAGCATAAATTTCAAGGTAAAAGGTACGGAGTTATTAAAAAGATCTTTTAGAATTTAAGAACTTTTACATTTGTAGGAAATAATCTTTTTATTGGTTCTGAGCAACTTGTTTGTTTATAAATTTTACATTTTGATAATTTTATTTTAATCAATAAATCTGTTTTTAACAGTGTTTTGCTTAAAAGTACATTAGGGAGCACAATATGCAACTTTGACCAAACATGGCAGCAATAAATAAACTGAAAAATAATCACCAAATTCTTATCAAGCACTACCTATAACTGGGGAAGTACAAAAAATTTATCTTTATGATAAAAATTTACTTCAAAATACTTTTATACTATTTTTTCTTTTATAAAAGTTTGAATTTTATATAGCATATTAGCATGTTTTAAAATGTTAACACATACTATTATTGTTGCACACAGAATTTTTTTTTAATTCATTCATTGGCTTTATGTTCATAATCTAAGGCTAACTTTTCTAGTAAAAATTCTTAAGGCATGGAAATGGTTAAAAAAAATGAACAATTCGTTGAATATTGAAATTCATCCACCTGATTTTTTTTTAACTATAATTTTATTGATTTTTCTTTTTTTATCCCTTAATAAATTAATATTTACTATTAATTGTTTTTCAAATGATTTGAACACTTTGCTATACCTGTTGTGTGTACATAAAAATGATGAAACTTTTAAAAACTTTTAAAGAAAAATAATTTTTGATGAAAAAGTTTTAACTCATAACATCTTTTTTACTTAGATAAAGTCAGATACGTGGTTAAGTTTAGCATAAATTAGATCTTTCAGGTCACACCAATTTCAAGATTTTCAGCTTTTTGATAGTTTCTTATTTCCATTCAAACATTTATTTTTGCTTTTTCTGTATAAATCATCACGGCGGAAAATAAACACTTAAGCTTTGGCACGAATCAAAATGATGGCCGATTTTAGTAAAAACTGGAGTTACTTTTTTGCTTCCCTCTTCCCTTGGTTGCACCCCGATTATAGAATCACACTATCAAACAGGAATATACAAAATAAACATGAATAAAGGTGCCTGCATGAAGCAACTTGAATCAACACAAGAAAAAAAAAATACCATACAATAATTTAAATACATGTTACCTAAAAATAGAATATATTTATGATAATTCGTCACTGAACTTTACAAGTACAAATTTATACAAATAATTCATAAAAGTCCTAAAATTATAGTGGGTACACGATTTGAGGAAATTTAAATACATAAATATCCATCAAATAAGTTTAGGCAAAAGAATTTCTAAATGACAAAGAGCAGAAATCAATTACCTGTAGTGATTTGTCATTTGTAAAACCTTTATTACAAAATATGAAATAGCAATTTACAAATTAACATTACAGCACCTGTCAATTTGGTTACATTTTAACAACTCACATCACTGAATTATCACTACAGTCAACTAGACAGACAATTCAATTTTAAGTGGTATTTCTATCATGATAAGATCTGAACTTTTGCGTTTGTGTTTAAAACGATAATAAATTGACTAAGCAACTCTAATTTCCAGACTTAGATTTTTGAAAATGCACCGTACGTGCAGCAAATTAAAATTCCAGAAAAAATTAGATTATAAATTTGAGATAAATCACTTCATCAGTTTTATACAAAATATTAGGAAATAGTTAACCAAATACTTCAAACTTAGCTTTTGCATGGGTAAGGATATGGGACTTCAAGTTAGTTGACTGGGCAAATTTCTTATTGCATTCATCGAAGGGGCAGACGTAAGGCCTGTCTCCCGTGTGAATGCGGACGTGAGTGCGTAGGTTAAAGTCTAGGGAGAATCTCTTTCCACACCCTTCGAATGTACATTGGAAAGGTTTCTCCCCGGTGTGCACCAGCTGGTGCCTCTTTAGTTTTGAGCTCTCCACGAAAGCTTTGCCACATTCCGCGCACACATGGACCCTGGGCCCATGCGTGTGCAAATGTTTCCTCATGGCAGAGTTGTCTCTGAACATCTTATTGCAGCCTTTGTGTGGGCAGGCTATAGTCCGGGCGATGTCATCGTTTTGCTTGCGAGGCTTCATCTTGGCGAACTCTGCCAGCTGCTTCGGATCGCTCAAGTCCACCCCGGGGATTCCCCCAGGCAGGGATTTCTTCCCAGTCATGTATTCCGTGTAGTCCGGATCCGGCTCCGGATTCATGGAGTCGTCGACGGACATCCCCTTCCGGTCATCGTCGCTACCTGACGCCCAGACAGTGACAGAGAATTCCCCTTCCAGCGTTTTTATCTGCACTTGCTTGCGGTCCCATTTCCTGGCTGCCCTTTTGTTTTCAGTCAACTGCTCCCCACTCAGTTTCCCCTTGTTTGTCACTTTTTTACCTTTCCTGCCACGCTTATTCACAGGTCCCGCACCAGAGTCTAGATTCACATCCGCCGATGACACGGGTATCGTCTCATAGGCAGACAAGCCTTCCGATTCAGAGTCAGCGCCGACTATTTCTTCTTGGGGTTGGAGTATGATGCCTTGACTACTAGCATCCAATAGTGGCTGCAGAGCTATCAGAGGTTGTTCTTCTGTCACTTCACCAGTAGAACTGACAGTTTCAACTGGCATACCAACCAAAATATCAGCTATTTCAACTTCACGAGAATCCGATACAATGACTTCGGATGCTATGTCAGTAGCCCCTAAGTTATTCATGTTCATATTTACATTACAGTTTGATTTAAATATTTCATAAAAGAGTACATAAATTTCAAATATGTAGCTGTTACGTTAATGTATAACAAGAAACAAACACAATTTCATCCCGTATTGTGAAATCACAGTTGGTACAAGTCTAGGTAGTCGATTTTACATTTAAATCATCAGATACGTACGTTCACCTTTTGAGGCTTCGTAATCAGGTACCTCTTTAAAGAAATTACGCCCTTTGAAGGAATTCATGTTATCATGTACTATTTAAACTATGAAAAATTACAATCCTTAAGCAAAATGACAGGCAAGACCAACATCGAACAACTTTCGTTATGCGTTAAAAGACATCTACGATAGCAACAGTCTCCACCATTTTCTTTTCGGTCTTGTTGCCAGAATTTGAAATTTCATCCCGTACTTAGGCTGCGTTCAGAGTATTCGCCCGGGCCGCCCGGGCGTTTAAGCCGTGACGTCATAAATAACTTCCCGGGCCGAGCCCGGGAAGTTGTGGCCTGGACAGCACTTGTGCCGTTCGGGAACAACATGGCGGACACAACAGCAGAACACGGTGGTCAATGCAGGAACAATCCTGCATTTGCTCCTATATTTTGGCCCAAAATGATACCATTCTTAACCTTGGCAACAATTATTGTTCATCTACCGCCATGGTTGAGCGTGGGATCGAAATGACTGATCGAATTTAATGAGAAATATGTTATTTTAAGTGAAGGAATTTACGATGAAATAGGCCTAACAGTAAGTAAAGAATTTCATCGATCTCGCTTATCTGACAGTATTGTTCCTGCAATGACCGATTCTCAAGGAAGTATATCTTTTCAGATTCATCAGAGCGAATAGCGTGCGTATTTTTTTCCATTGTGTGTGTATTTTCAAGATTTTGTTTTAGTCACTCTTCGTAAATCCTAGCAGACGAAAGAGCAATAAATTTCAGCCAATGAGCATCATCCTTTGCTAAGCGCCCAAACACGTGACTTATCTGCCCAGCTAAATTTCCTGGGCTGCTTGTGCTTGAGCCCGGGAAGCTCGGGCGTGTACTCTGGACAGCATTTGGGAAGCTCGGGCGTTCCAAATGGTAGCTCTGAACGCTTTGGGAAGAACCCGAGCTTCCGGGGAAGCTCGGGCGCGTACTCTGAACGCGCCCGTTGTAACAAAAAAATAAATAAACAAAATTCTAACTATAAAAAAAAAAACCATACTTAACTATCTCGAATACAATATTAAGCACAAATTGATTCAAATCGTTTTATGATACTTTGAAGTAAAAACATATCAGTACTCTTTGTATGACATTGACCATGTTTGTCTAGAGTCCCTATAATCCTAACTTTTTAAATGAAAACTAGGGGTAGAAATTGCCATAACCAGAGGTTGCTCTGCTATTCTGGTCCTAAATGAAATCTTAAAAAATATGCTGCATCTCTAGAATACCTAGTGGCTATTGGAAATGCAGCTCGGAATAGCATGAACCACTGTGCTTCTGAATGTCGTTTGCCGATATCGTAAAACTATGAATCCCAATAGGGTCCAGATTTGCAGTATACCGAGAATGAAAGGGGCACTTTTTGAATTGGAATAGAATTAAAATCCCATAGAATAAAAAAAAGATGGATCCCTTTCATTCTCGGTGCGCGATATTACGATGCCTGATCGATGGCTAGGTTAAATATCTCCTCCCGCTCGTGGGATATTGTAATGAAACAACGACATCTTCGCGACATCGGATAGAAAACAATTCCAATATCTCATTAGACCACTTGATCATCATCTAGCGGCATCGTAAACCGATCTATGCCGTTGTAGAAAAATTATGAAATTTCAGTACAATCGATTCCTGACTTACGCGAGGGATGCGCCCAAGATTCATCGCGTAAGTCGCAATTTCGTGTTGTGGAAAAATGTCTGAATACGGATTTTTTATTAACATGCCCAATTATTTTGGGCACGCTGCAAACGCCCCTTCAGTGGCGTAGGAACTTTGCAAAAACAGAGAGAGCCCGGTACAGCGCCAGAGCTAGGAGCTTTCTGGAGGGGGGGGGGGGGCAAAACACACAGAGTCACACTTTACACTCAAGCTCAATCATAAAGTCATAAATGTTCAGATAGAAAATTTTTGTGAATAATAGAAATTTTAGAATATTACTGTTTTGACAGAAGACAACAAGTTTAAGTCTACTTTTACGAAATTTATATGAATTTAGTTTTAGATGCTTTGCTCAGAAATAGGAAGTCTCGAACTTTTTTCTCGGAAAAATTCCCAAGATGTTCCTTTTAAAAATGACTTTCGACGATTTTTGGCGACTGAGAGGCTGCAAAATTTTTTCTAATCAAATTTTAGCAATTTTAGTCTTTAGTGCAAATTTTAGGCAATCTTCGGTTTCATTAGGGGCAGGAACTTGGTTAGAAAAATCATATTTGTCAATTTTTCAAACCTGTAAACTTAAAAACGCACTTTTAAACGATTTTTAATGATTTTGAGAGCAAAGGAGGTTCGGGACTCTCCTCTAGAAATTCTTGGAAGTATAAATCATAAAGACGTGATTGAAACTTTGATTTTAGAAAAAAATTTTTTGAAAAATGCGCACTTCTACCAGAACTGAAAATAATTATCTTGTCTTTATCTTCCCATCCAATACACCTATACACCTTGTAAAAAAGGTAACAATGGTTAAAATCCAGGTAAAACGGATTAAAAGTGGTATAAAGAAAAACATTGGAAATTGTGCACTTTAAGCACTAAAAGTTAATTAGATACTGTTAGAGCGTCACAAATGATTTTTCTTTTGTTCTTCACCAAAAATGTACTACAAAAAGTTTTAGGAAGGGAATTTTTCCGGGGGAGCTGAGCCGGTCTAAAATATTCCAGGGGGAGCCCAAGCTCCAGCTCACCCAGTTCCTACGACCCTGCGCCCCTCAAACCGTTTGAAGCATTTCTTAACTGTCGTCCCCGCTTAATCGCGTAACGTATAAACGAATACCCCGCTTAATACGAATAAAACATCCGGAACCGAATATTTCCCTTGCCATAGACGCAATGTTAAAGATCCCCGCTTAATCAAATACCCCTCTTTATCGGATGATATTTCTTGGAACTTGGAGTATTACCATTTCTTACACAGATAATTAAAGGGTTTGGAGGATGTTAAATTTTTTGAAAACACACTCTGGACAATGTAAGCAATGGATACAGGTAAGCAAATAAAACTTGGTACATTAAAAAGTAGATGTCATTCGAGCAATTTCATACGCTCACTTAACGACAAAACCAGAAAGCAAAAAAGCTGCAACAATAAACTTTGAACCTTTGTATGCGAACGCGAACTTCCGCTTTCAGTGCTGTTAAACAGATCCAAGTCTATCCGTTATTCTAGCGGGCCTGCTTCCTCGTTGCCATCTCGAAGTATGAGTCATCCATTGAGTCCTTCAGTGTTCCCTACTACCATGTGCGTATAGCGTCGGTGAAGCTGGATATTTTCATGTTTGGTTTATAATTAGTGAATGTAACGATTATTTTTACCCGATTTTGATTAAATTTTGAAGCATCGTTCTTCCTATCTCGAATAATTTCATGTGACAACGTTAAAGGTAAGTTCCTTTTGCTGTTTTGAGTTAAAAACTGTGTAGTGTAATGAGTGTACCATGTGCATGTTAAGTGAGGTTGATTTATCGTTCAAAGGGTACTGTGTTTATCAATTATACAATTTAACACCAAAGAAGATTTAATGCTTTGTATATTTATATTGAATGTACTGATTTCATCTAACTGCATCGAATGAAGTCGCAATTGGTTTTTATTTGCATCGTTCGTAGCTAATCAGGATATCAAGTAAAACATTTCTTAATCACAAATAAAATTAATATTCAGTTGCATGAACCCTGCTTTGAGTTAAATCTGTAAAAAATTACATAAATCAGCCCATTTTGCTGATTTTGTAAGGACCAATCAATTTATTTTAAAGTTATATCCAAGGAAGCAATTTTTAGCTCAAGTTATTATGATTTCTTGTTCGATTTCACTATTTAATATCATGCAACAGAAAGGTTTAAATTTTTTTTTCTTTTTTTTTTTTTTTGAGAAAAAGAACTTTCTTTCAACCAATGAAGGTTTTGAAGTAGTCAGCTTAAAATTTGCACTTGTTTCCAATGTATTGTTTTTTCTGATTGTCATGATGAATGTTTTTTTTTTCTTCAAAATTATGTAAGAAATCAAGGGAGTTTTAAATTTTTGAATGTTTTTGTTCGTTTTCTTTTGTGGGGTATTATGAAGCTGAGTTTTGTGTGTGTCACAATCACAATGCAAAAATGAAGAACTAATTGATTTATAATATACCCACGCAATTGAATGTTTGTGTGTGTGTCATGATGAAATTGAACGAGTAGTTTCACCTGGACAAAATAGTGTCAATTTATCAGGGCTCCCCCCCCCCCCCCCAGCATTAATATAAACTTAATTTATAATTTTTATACATTTTTAGAAACTCTTATTTGATGAGGGAATCATTTTTGATGACATGGAAAAAGATTGATGGGACATTTTCTCTATTTTTAAATTTCAAATTTTGTTTATGCTATTTCTTATTTTGTACTGAGGTTTACACTATTATTTTTTTACACAAAAGTTAAATCTTTTCTTACTTGGTATCCTATTCGACTGAGCCTTTTTTTCTTTTTTAAAATGCATAAAGAGGGTTATTCATAATCTTTTATGTCATCTCGCATATGCTTTTATAACATGTGCATAACGATGATTATTGTAAAATAATCATTTATTATGTACATGTTATCTATGTTTTATATGTTTATACTTTCTGTTATACAACCTCGTGTCTTTTATACAGATGCTGATTTTGTGAGATCTTAATAAAGGGACATAACCCCGATGATTGGCGTGGGCGATTGTCTAGATTTTTAATATCTAGCATCACCAACGTTACTTTTCAGGGGTCCCTTCGCAGAAGATCCCCGGCTCCAGGATTCGAGCCAGAGACCTCGGAGTTCTACAAAAGTAATCATGAATCCCATGAGAACACACAAGTGGCTTAGCGAAGACGTATTGATACTGATAAGCGGAATAGGGTTACTTGGCGGAGATACGTCGGATAAAAAGTGAAATTTCACCGTGGCGAATTCAAAGATAGAAGCAATGAGAAGCCAAACTAAGTGACCCAAACTCAGTCATTTTCTATCTACACCAAAATATTGAAATTAACTTTTCCAATCATTACGTCAGATGGGACTTCTTATCGTGGTATCACTTTACCAATCTGACCATGATTACTTCAAGAGAAAGAAGACAAACAAGGTATGTATTAATTTCCATTGCGGTAAACCGCTGCATTTATTAAGGTTTAAACAATTTAATTTCTCTGGAATGCTGAAGTTAAATATTTTTAATCTCTTAGAAAGCACTTCTTGCTCTTTTAATGATTTTTTGTGCTCTGTAATTGTCTCTAATTGCTTTGTCAAAATCGGTTTTCATTTAAATGTCTGAGAAGCCGGCCGATACTGCGAAATGTATTAGAAAGTATGAATGCTGCCACATAAACTTCGCGTACTTGTGAGTTGTCGTCAATGACTTCAGCTTGTTTTTTCAAAAATTAAGTTCTGAAAATATTCGCCCAGTTCTGCCTTGCATTTAATTGGATCAGGTTGATTCCAGCAGTCTGCTCTTTTCCTTTCATATTCAGCAGCTTCCTCAGTTGTTAAATACAGGTGCAAAAAAAAAAATTTCTAGCCGTATCCACAAATTGATCTTTTTCGTCATTTTCTCCTCTTCCGTCTACTAGTTGGTTCAAGTTTGTATGTAGTTGTTGTATACATTATTTATTAAATGTTTAAGACTTTGTTTATTATCTTAGGTGACATTCCTATGAATTGCATGAAATCATTGGTTCATTCTAAGCGGATTATGAGAAACAGCAAATAATCTGGAATTTTAATGCCATGCATTATTGTTAATTATCTTGTTGCAATGTTTTGCAAATTAAAATTGAATTCTATGTATATACCAAAAGTCATAGCAAACCCCTCAGCATATATTATGTTCTTGTATTTATATTGAAATGTTACTGTTTAATATGTTTGATTGATTAATATGAAGGCTTCGAAAACCAAACTGTTGTTAATCTATCCATACTTCTATGCATATAATTTTATTTGAATAGTTTTGTTTATATTGGTTATAATGAAAAAGTTTTTGGTTCAATTGTTTATAATTAGACAGCAATAGTGTTGAAAAGGGTATAATATTTTTTGAAGTAAAAAAGTGCATCATTTTAAACAAGTTAAATAATTTTCATGTAATATCTTATTAAATTTTTTGGTAGAGAAAAATGAATTCAGAAACTAATGAGTCTATTAATAACATTTTATAGCATAAATGAAATTTTTAAGTTCTTATTAATATACGAAGAAAAGTATATTTATTACTGTTAGTGAAATAAATCTGGAGAATTCAGTTTGTTGTCAATTAATCATAACAGCAATAATGTGTTTACATATATTGTGTATTATAGCATTTATGTACATGTAATATATTGTTTCAGTACTTGTAATGTAATAAGTTGTGTTTTTTGGAAAAAAAATGCTCGAAATACTTTTGATTTACATTAATGTGAATAAAAGTTAGCAAACGTTTTGTTTTCTTTATTGTATTTTACACATGCATAATTCTCCATCTAAAATAATCAACAAAAATAATTCGTAATTTAAAATCATTTGAAATATTATTTCAGGTTTTATACAAGAAATAATGAATAGTAGTTAATTTCCCAACGTTTATTTATTTCTCATGGGCTCAAACAACGTTTCTACGCGCGCGCAAGCGATGGGAGAAACATGGAAGTAGGAAGGACTCAATGCATGACTCATCATTTCCTACGCGCAGGCCCGTCAGAATAACGATGGCCCCGGTCTATCACGAAACTAATATTTATCTATAACCTAATCAACGCTTACGCACTAGCGTTTCCTTTCCCAAAATTTCGCGTTACATGAAAGGAATTCGCGTTGTTTTCTCAAGAAAAACCCGCTTTTTAGCCGTTTCGCCTTGTAGCGGGGATTGACTGTATAGTAGGGTGTATTACAATTTTTTTTTTTTTTTGGAAATCCAAAATTTCAAGTTGGTAAAAGTTGTCACAAAATTCATAGTTACCACAAAATATTATTTTGAAATTGAAAAATATTTCGGTCCGCAAGGATTACCTTGAAGTTTTAAGTTTTTTAGTTAAAATGATTTAAAAAAAAAATGTATAAATTATGTGGAAAGCAAAACTAATTATTTAAGGGTAAAAATGAACTACTTAAGGAGTAATCTATCAATAAAAAATGGATTGAAGCTAAAATTTAACTTTTAGACTTCCATAAATAGTTATGAAAAACCTCACAATATTGCTAGTCAATCATATTTTTAGAATATTTACATATCCTGTAGACTATTTTTTATTATTGTATTACTAGTACAAACATTGAAGTACAATGCTTTAAAATAGCGAGATTGGTCCATTTTTCCACTTAAATAATTATTTTGCTTTACACATAATTTATACATTTCTTACAAAATCATAGTTTTTACTAAAAAACTTGAAACTTCAAAGTAATCCCGGTAGAGCTATTCAAAATATTTTTTTTAGTAACAATGAATATAGTGACAACTTTTTATCAACTTGGAAATTTTGAATTTCAGAAAACAAAATTCGTGATACACCCTCTGGACTCTAAATGCAAGAAAAATACATATTGATAACCAGTCCAGCCATTTAAATTTTTTCCTGCGAAATGGGAGACAATTGACACTTAAGTTCAGGATTTTCTCTTAGATCATTCTGACCTTCTAAAAAATTTCATTAGCCGGCAAATTTGGGGACAGTATTGCATTTTAAATGTTTTTTAATGGCGCCTGATGTTCATGTTACTATCATATGTGGCTGTTTTTGTAGAATACGTTTCACACACCACTCGCGGTTAACTTTATTTTATTTATAGATCTCCAATAGATTTAGAAGTTATATAGGGTTGTTTAGAGTACCTTAATCCGATTTTGAAGTATTGAAACTGAACTAGTACGTTAAATTTTCTTAACGATTACCATTTTCAAAAAACTAGAAGCCAGTCCCACAGATCTTATGCATACGAAGGGGTAGTGACATAACAATAGGGTGGCAGGGCTGGTACAATACCACGGGCCCCCGACCCAAGAGGCCACAAGCTCAGAAATATTTTTGTTTTACATTGTACCTAACTTATTTCTTACAATTCCTGTGACTACAGCTAGTGCTGAACGATTATTTTCAAAGTTAAAATTAATAAAAATCTATTTAAGAAACTATGGGACAAGACAGGTTATGTAACTTGGCTATTCTGTCTATTGAAAATTCCATGGCCCGATAGTTAAACTTTCATGATGCTGCAGACACTTTTGCAAAACAGAAAGCTCAAAAAAAAAAAAAAAAAAATCTTAATAAATATCATTTTGAAATTAAATTGTTATATTTATTCCATTGTATGCAGGTTTCTGCTCCTTCACCGAAAAGCTAGCAAATAGATGATGAATGTGAGTCTCCAATCCACATTGGGCTAGCATGGGGACTATAGCCCATTTTCTCCCGCCTAAGAGAGGAAACCTATGGCCAATAGCAGAACACCATACACAGTGTAATTGAGGAAACTGAAAATCTGAGTTTATTAAAATTAAACTGAGTACAACAACACTATTTTTAATGATAAGGCCCCTATGAAAAAAATTTGCCACGGAACCCAGTTGATATAGTTACGCCACTACGAAGGGGTATATGTAGTTCACCCACCTTTTATTTAAATTTGGAGCTAACTTGTCTAAAATAAGAGGAAACCTGGATAAAGTAGGTAAATTTTTAGTATAAAAATATTTTTTGCAGATTCAACCATATTTGAGATATTTAGTGACATTTAAACCTGTTTGATGGAAAATAAAACAAAAAGCAGATCAATTACATTTGTGAAATTTATTGAAAGTCAGGAATTGTGACAAGTGTTTAGAAATGCATGTGTATGTATGGAACTCTTTATTTCATGAGGTGGGAAAAATAAAAGTCAGTTTAAGTGAATAAATTCCATAGGTAAGAACTAAAGGTTGAGACTAACCGTTGCCACTAGCGACTAAAAATAATTATTTGGCGATTACAAGATATTATGTTGGTAGTCAAATTGGTGGCCTACTTTTTTCTGAAATAACTTAAATTACTGATGCATTGTGCGGATTATAAAAAGAAAATGGCCATTAGCATCGTCAATGGTGGTCAATGTTAACTTTGAGAGAAAATAGGATCATCTGCTGTACAAAATCATAATTTCAATCTAGAAAATGTATTGAAACTGTGTTGGAAAAATAGTCTAAGATGACTAAATTAATGATTAATCAACAAATTAAATGAAATGTTTTTTATCTTCAAGTATGCAGATATGTTTAGTTTGTTTTATTTGCATAATGTCTTACTATTTAGATTTTAAAATAAATAATTCTTTTTCAGAAAAGGTTTATAAATTTTTTTTGAAACATTTGTCTTTTATATATAGTAATTTAGTTAAGATATATGCAAGTAGATAGTGTAATATTACTATATGCTGAATGAAGTGAAGTGGGAATGCAATTTGGGAACTTGGTTCAAAGTGGCCACTAACTTTTTTTGGGTGTACTGGCCACAATCAAATTTTTTTAGTCTCAAGCTTTAGTAAGAACTAATTTTAACGTTATTAAAAGCTTACAGGATGACTAAGACTAGTTAGAAGATATTACTTTGTAATTATAATGTACTCTAAAAATTGTGTGCACATTGGTTCCTAAAAAAAAATTGGTAAGCACTTTGACTTGACCAACGAGGTATTGTCAGCGGCAAAGTTACAAGTTCAGAAAAACAAAATTTCCCTCTCAAAAAAAAAAGAAAAAAAAAATTTCTCAGAGAACAAAATTTTTTAACATTTTTCATTAGCCATTTAGTCTCCTCTTTTGTGCCTCAACGATGTGGCTGCTGCACTACAACATTTGTGCAGCATTTGTGCTTGCAGTTGTGACCACGATACATTAAAATTGGTTAGGCACAATTATGGAAGACTATGGAGGAATAAGATGCAGAAAAATATATTTATTTTTAGTAAGTAGTTATCCAACACAACCTATTTATTTTCACTTTGTATTGCCACATTTGTATAGTTTGGAGAATTACAAAATAAATCATAGCAAGCAAACGCTGCCTTAGGAATGGTTGGTTGCCGATGTGCTCATTTTGCAACTCCAATCACACCACAAGCAAGTCTTCCTCCTGCATTACCAGTTGTCTTACTGAGTTCATGTCCACCTTTTCCCAAGTCATCAGGGTCAGCATGAACCTATGAAAGGAAAAAAAGGCATGTTCAGGCAACTTTAAACACCATTTATAAGAAAGTGACTTATGTTTTTTCAAAATAATATTCTACTAACACAAATGTGACAACCAGCAAAAGGATCTGGGTTTTAGCTAAATTATACACCCCAATGGAGATCAATGACCCTCTTAAAGCTATGGACTCCCCTATTCCTTACCACCTCTTCCGGTAAACTTCCAATTCCCACTAAGCTGCTAAAATAGTAATTTTCTCGAATTTCCAGGTTTGCCAGAGATTTAAACAGCTTAAAACAATGACCCCTAGTCCTGCTTTCAATGCAGAAATTTAACCCTATAACCTTTAATTTTGATAAATTTAAACTGAATCATGTCCCCTCTGATTCTCCTTTGCTCAAGACTATACATGTTAAGCATTAATTCTGGAATCATAGTCTGGAGGCTGGAGATATTAAAAAGTACATATACAGCCAATTCTAAAAATAATTTATGCATGATTTATACAACTACAAATACGACGACCAGCAACAGGCTCTGGGCCCAATTGGGCTGGTCCTAGTCAAATTATAGACCCCAATGAAGATCAATGGCCCTCTTAAAACTATACTCCCTTGCTCCTTACCGCCTCTTCTGGTAAACTATTCCAAGTTCCCACTACTCTGCTAAAATAGTAATTTTTCCGAATTTTCAAGATAGCCGGAGATTTAAGTAGCTCATAACAATGACTCCTTGTCCTGCTTTCCGTGCAAAAATATAACCCTGTAACATCTTTCATTTTGTTATATTTAAAACAATTGAATCATGCCTCCTCTGGTTCTCCTTTGCTCAAGACTATACATATTAAGCATTTTAAGTCTGGAATCATAGTCTAAATTAGAAAATCCCCATTCACTACGTTCATCTTTTAACTCTTTGTACAATTCAAAATAAATTAATATTTTAAGATAAGGAGACCAAAACTGAACAGCATACTCCAAATGAGGTCTTACCAAACTTCTAAATGAAGGCAGAACCTTCTTAGGTTTGTTTGAAATAGATAGATTTATGAACCCAAACAGTGGCGTATCCAGGAATTGATTTTGGGGGGTGCACATCGAACATCGAAACTGTGATGAGAAAGGAAAAAAATCAAGAAATATGGTGGTACTTTAAAAACGCAATATTTCGATTTAATTTTTTCTATTGAACGTTGCTCAAAGATTGTTTTTTTTTTCTTCACAAAAATGAATATCGTGCAAGAACAATAAACATATTAGGAGAGAAAAAAATCTCGAGCCAAAAGCACTCCAGTCTTCATCGGAAAATTGATAGATCATTTGTAATTTAAAAAAAAATAGTTGCATGATAAAAAATATTTTTGAAGGTCCAAGAGTACCAAAATGAAATCTTTTGTACACTTTGGTTTTCATTAAGTTTTATTTTATGATTATTTTTGTTTCATGAAAGATAAGATATTTCTTAGCTCATATGCACGCATTTTCTCATGCATATTCTACAAAATGTCCATTTAAACGTCCTTCAGATGTTGGGGAACGTGGGGGTGAGATTCAAATAACGGGGCAAATTGGAATGTTAAAACATTTTAGCTCTTCTGCGCCATCCACCTAGCAACATACTAACTGTGTTCTTAAACCTATAGTCGATTGGACGACTGCGATTCAAATATAAATAGACTTGAAAATGAAAGGGAATATATACAACTCATTTTCAAAAATTTCATGCACATATTGTAATATTTTGCACTTTCTGGAAAATTGTTTTTGTTTTTCAGCTATTACTCACTCCTTTTCTTTTAAATCCCAGATGTGCTCGTTGATTAATTCATTCATTCGCATTCCTTCATTAATATTTCAATGTAAGTGTTAATATGAAAAACGGTGCGATAAGTTTTCAAACAAAAATCCAATTTGTCACATTTCGAAAAAAGAATAAGCTGGTGTTTTGTTGATTTTTTCTTTACGATGTAAAATAATAAATGACAGTTTGTTCAAAATAATATTTAAAGAGGAGGAGCAATGCGCAAACACATTTAAATCATTGAAATAATCTGCAATTAATAGGAAGCTTAAACGTCTAGCAATGTTTGTGAGAGGCGCGGGTACATCGCTCATTTTCCTCTTACATTTCCACAATTACAGAATGACCGTCAGTTTTGCTTCTTCTTGTCGAAAACACATAATAATAATGTGACAATATTTCAGTGTCCATAAAGTATTTTTCATTGAAAAAACCTGAAGCACATTTGGATGAAGGTTGCATGTTTTTTCAAAATTCGGTGCCACCATTTTTTATAGTCTTACAAAATCTTGGGGGGTGCATTGGTCCCTTGGCACCCCCCCTGGATACGCCACTGAACCCAAACATCCTATTGGCTTTATTACTAGCTATACTGCACTGTTGACTAAACTTGAAGTCCTGATTTATTAAGACACCTATATCCATAGCATTATCTGCTTATTAATGAGTGTACCCTGTAAATAATAGCTTGTATGTTTATTTCCATGACCTAAATGCAATGTTTAATAACAAGGGTCTGTACTGAATATTGGTCTATGAAAGCGGTCCACTGGCTATAAAGTTCGGGTAGCCCTGATTCAGAGTAGAAGCAATGATTAGCAAAAATGTATTTTGTATTTAAGCAATCCCAGTCTTAAATATAGGTACTAATATTTGTATTATAATGAAATATAAATAAAAACTGCCATTACAAAAAATGAAGAATTCGGCAATTTTATTTCATTTTTCACCTTTTTGCAGGCCCGTCATTTCAAGTTTTTCCCAGCGGCAGGGGGGGGGGGGGGGCAAAGGGTGTAAACACAATGCAATTTCATTGAAAAACAATAAAAACCATGCTCACTTGTGTGTTAGCATTCATTTCTCAAAGCTAGGAGAGGGGCAGCAATTGGCACCCCCCCCCCAAATGACAGGTCTGCCACATGGTTAAAATGTAACATGTTATTTTTAAACATTTGAAAAATTTTACCCATTACTTACTGATCCAAACAGAAAAAAAATAGGGGTAAGATTTATAAAAATATAACATTAATTTTTTGCCTATATACTAAAGACCACCCTAATGAAAAATAATCCTTTCAAAATAAAATAGCAGGTGGTAAAAATAAATATAAGATCCCGCTTCAATGCTGGTTGAAATCGGGAATCTGATGTCCACAATAATAATGGCAAAATTAGGAAGAAAAAATTATAAATTTCAGATGTTTCTCGAAATTCCATGACACGTTTCGGCTTCATAAAATTCCCAGACTATTATTAGTTTCCAGGTAGAGTACCCCTCTGCTCAAACTTAATCAGAAATTTACTATTCTTTCAAAACAATTCTTACCACAGCACTTCGTCCAATAATTGAAAGTGGACCAGAGAGAGAGATCAGCTTATCAGTAATGTTCACTTTGGCGATGCCATCATCGCCAGCTTCCACATTTCCAAGATCCCCAACATGCCTGAAACACAAAGTAACATCAAAATAGCAGTTTTAAAAAAAACTATTCCAAACTAATTTTGCAAACATTTTAGGTCTAGTAACAATGTCCTTCATATTGACATCATAAGAAGAGACAACTTACATACCTGCCAACATGTCTACTTAGAAAATCTTACAATTTTCCCTACGAAACCGTGCTAAGACAATAACCTATTTCTTGATGAAAATAAGACATTAAATAAGTTACTACAACTGTATCACTCACTTTTCAGTAGTTATCTTTTATTGTAACTAACATTTTAACTTTTTTTTAGATTTTCAATTGAATTAATTCATTTCAGTTATGCAATTTTCTGTGGAGTATGTTTTGAATATAAGTATGTTGGGGTAAGAAAAAAAACATGAATAATAAAAAATAAATGTATTAAAGTAAAGTAGTATTCGGTAGCCATGTTAAAATACCTTCTAATTGTCAAAAATATTAAAATACTTTCAAGTTGCAAAAGGGTTGAAATCTTAACACAGGAAGCAATTTTTCGTTGACGATGTATACTTTTTAAAAATAAATTTAGTAATTATCAAAATAAATAAAAATGCAACAAGTCAACCTAAGATAGCAATGTGTCAAAATAACTTCCAATCATCGAAAATATTAAAACACTGACAAGATTATGGATTAAAATTTCAAACAAGAGATCGCGAGAAAATCGCGAGTAAAACGTAAGCATGTAAAATGTGGAGGAAAAAATTTATAATCTATTGCAATAAATAATTAAATATGATAACCTAAGGTAGTATGTGTGAATGCAACCTAAAATTTTCTCAAATATTAAAATATTTGCACGATGCAAAAGGATTGCGGTCTCAAAAACACGAACCAGTTTTCCGCGAAGTACGCTTTCAGTGCTGAAATATGACGAAGTTTAGGCTCTCCGTCGCGCATTAACACATGTAACGATGAATTTTAGAGAAGTCTAGTAGTTGAAATTTAGTTATATTAAAAAAAACATTGGAATTGATGAAAAATCTATAAAAAACGTACAATTTTACACCTTAACCGTACGATTGTACAATAGGGCAAAAAAACGTACATTGTACAGCCAAAACGTACAAGTTGGCAGGTATGAACTTAGCATTAGCACCGGTTAACATGTCAATATACTTTGATAAAAATAAAATTTTATAAAAAAAAGTAAAACCGACTTCAAAAACGCAGCCGAAAATTGCTCTAAAAAGTAAAAAATAAATTTATTCTTTGAACACCATCGATACTACTTTTAAACATGAGTTTTGAAGTCGGTGCCGAAACAGTTAATAAAATCATTCATACCCATTGATTGTACCATTTGATTGATTTTTCCTCTCAAACAACACTTGAAATTGATTATGAAACATTTATGGTTCTTTTAATTATGAAACATGTAACCGAAGAATGGGCACAAATGATTTTATTAACTGTTTTGGCACCAACTTCAAAACTCATGTTTAAAAGTAGTATCGATGGTGTTCAAAGAATAAATTTATTTTTTACTATTTAGAGCAATTTTCAGCTGCGTTTTTGAAGTCGGTTTTGCTTTTTTTATAAAATTTTATTTTTATTTCATTCTTTTCAGTGTAAATGTATACTCGGAAGAGTGTCATGTTGCCATCATGACGCTTCATCTCATTTTATTAACGCGTCCAAAATTTTAAACGATTGCCACTAAAAAAAATTGTGTTAATTTCTGGGATTTAATTAAAGCATGTTTAAAATACAAGTTCTCAGCCGATTATACGGATAAAACTGGCCAACAGGTTAATCTGCAAAGTGGCCAATTACAAGGCTTGAGATGAGCCTTGAATATTCAATACAAAACGTGGAAATGATATTAGCAGTTCCAGCTATCTGCCCTGGAGTTGAATTGATACACAAAATACAGGATTGGATTGATGAAAGCCTTCGAAAATAAAGTTTTAAAAATTTAATCATTATTTAATGGGGAAATTACATGAAATTTACTGTTTTCCATAATTACCGTTCTCAAACCCCGCATCATGGGACCACCAGGAAGGTGTACCCTTTCAAACAAAAAAATAATTATCCAAAGCGGACTATTCAGCAAAAAGTTATGCGTGGTCAAGGTCATACATTAAAAAAAAGTTATACTGGTCGACTAGAGAACCTCCTCCGTGTTTTTGTCGGTTAATAAATGATGTATATCACAATATTTATAAGTTGATAGAAGCTCTAACCAAATTAAAACTATTTAAACTTCAAGCAATTTTAAATTTATAATAGTGTCCCATTCACATACTTCTATACTAAGACAAGCCGGCATTTTTCATTGTTGCAGAGCTAGGGTTACCAGGGATCCAAAATGGCAGATGCGTCAGCCAGGCTTTATACCAAACTGTCGTAATTTGTGACATCATACCAGACATAGCTTCGTTTTAGAAATCAGACAGTTTAAAAAATTAATAAAAATTAGCTTTGGGGAAAATAAAAGTACATTTGTCCACATCTCATTATTTCTTAGTACCATCCATTGTTTTATATTATTTTTTTGCCCAAATGTACCATCCTAACGCCTATACTCGTTACGCCTCACGAAATGAAACGTGTGTTGAACCAAACACAGAAAAAATATTGTTGTAGTTACATATAAAATGCTAAAATTACATATGCCAAATGTGTGTGTGCTTTCTTTTTTGTAATACGCATTATGGCACATTATGGGGACAAAATGCAGATTTATAACCTTTGTATTAAAGTGCTCAATGTCAAATTCTCTGATTTAAATTTAATATCCAGTTGAGGGATAGGTTTTTATTTGAGAACCTTTTTGGAGAAGAGCCGTAGAAAATACACCTTTCTAATTTGGCTATATATATTTCATACTTTTAACTTCTAGAACATAATAAATATGATAAACTAACAACAGACGTTGAAAGATTAATGTCTAATTTATGTGCTTATTATGCCTTTCTGGTAATCAGGACAAATTTCAACAATTATGAAACATTTCAAGTCAACCGTAACCATATTAGGGATGAATTTTAGTTTTAGCAAAAAGCACTAAGAGACAGTATAGTATAAGGTCCTATAAGTGGCGCAGTTGGGCCCAACTGACTAAAATTATGAACTAAGATTTCAAGAATACATTTTGGTTGAGGGAAGCGGAGAGAAATACATTGATAATTTACCTGATTTCATCTTCAGGAGCACCATGCTCTTTATTATATGGGTTGAAATGAGCTCCAGCACTTATACATCCTAAATTGACATGCATAAGATTAATAAAATTGAAAATGGGGAAAAAAGGTATAGAAAGCAATGATAGCGCACGAAAGAATTTTGCACGAAAAAAATATGAAACTTAAAAATTTGAAATATTTTCAAAAAAACTCAATAAGATATTGTATGTTGCTCTACTAAATAAACCAACTGACATAGAATAAGAGGGGGAATTTAAATTTGGGTTGCAAATTAGCTGACTGGGAGGAAAGAAGGTATAATTATTAATGGAAATTAAGTAAAGTTCTCAAATATCAGTTTAATATTTGAGAACTTTATTGAAAATTGTGAATGGCATTGAGTGGTGGTGGAGGGAGGGATTTGCAATGGGCAAAAATTTAAATTGGCCCCTCAGATTTAGAATTCTAAGAGTCAAAACAGAATCATTTTAATAAAAATATACAACTATTGACCACTTATTTATAACGATAAAAAAATAAATCCTTCGCTCAAAGTTAGGAAATACTTTAATAGATGTTGTTATTCAACATCTGAAAACAATAAGTAAACATCTGAAAATAATAAAAAAAATCATTAACAAGCACTATTTTTACCAACGAAAACATTTACAGAGATAATATGAGTTAAACAAAAGCAACAGAGCAACACTAAAAAACATTACCATTAGTATTATCGCCGAATTCATGAATGTGAAATCCATGCAGACCTTTGCTAAGACCACTAATTTCTCCAGTAGCTGTCACAGGACTATCTGGACTCTAAAAGAAATTTAAAAACTACATATAAACACTAAAGTTTAATAACAAATTTTAATTAGTCAACATTTCTAGAAGGAAATTAGTTTTATTAGGGATTCAGGGAATATTTGATATTCTGCCTGTTCTATTCAGTTTGTATACTTTAATATTCAGCAACCAAATAGTGAAGAATTTGACAACTGGTAAACAAACACATATTTTTATTTATAATGAACATGGGTGCCACCCTGAAAAATGGCCAGGACTGAAAAGCGCGTGGCGTCATTTTTCAACACATAAATGTTATCGCGTAATATGTTCAATGTTTTATACATTAATATATTGCCATTTTTGTTGTGACAATTTACTATATAATAAAACCAAAAATTGCAAATTAACTCTAACGTAATTTTTCAGAACATTTTTGGCAAGATTTTTAGGGAGAAAGATTTTTAGGGCAAAAGATTTTTAGGGAGAAAATGCTAAACAATAAATAATTTAGAAATAAATAAAACAAAAATAATGTACTATATGTTACTGAAAACGAAGGCGGGGCTTCAAGATGCCCCGCCAACGTTGATGGTGGATGGCGTTGGATGCAGTTATAAAGAAAAGGATTAAATGTTGCTTTTTTTTTCTTAAAGTTATTTTCATAATAACTTAAACAAATTCCCAAATGGTCCGAGATTTTACTAAAGACGGAATTCCGTCCCCTAGACGGAAGTGTGGCAGCCATGATAATGAATGAAAGTTGTAGTACTTTAATACAAAGTTATTCAGGTTTTCACTTTCTATCATTACCACATTTAAATTATCCCTTAGACTTCAAAAAATAAAATGGTCTGCAAATGTTCGAATTTGACTCCTCATTTTTAAAGCAGCGAGTAATCTCCCCTAAGCAAGGGCTAAGGCAGGAACATGCAATACAGCGTCAACTCGGCCATTTCGATCCATGGACTGCAGTTTCGTGCTTATTATGCACTCATCAGCATGGAATACGAAAGTAGCCGAATTGAAGGCAAAAATCCTTAGGCAGCAAAGAGAGCAAAAAAAAAAAAAAAAAAACTGGTAGCTAATATGAAATTAGAATACCAGCGAGCGACCATACTTGGTACGGTACAACCAAGGGCGTATTTAAGGGGGGAGGGGACCTCCCCCGAAATCGAGAAAGATTTTTTCAAAAGTATGTGTTCGGTTCGTGCTTGCTCAAAAAAAAAAAAAAAACTTAAGAAAAAAGCCCATTCTCTATTAACATTGTTTTCAAAGGTGTATATAAGGAGAACTCCAGACGGTCTTTCCCTCCTATGTCCCCTCCCCCCCCCGAAAAAAAATTCGGATTTTTTTTTTAAATAAAGGTAGTTTTTATTATTCGGTTTAAGTTTACTCTTAAATTATCAGGCAGTGGTGCAACCCAAGAGGGTCAGGGAGCCCTTGAGCTTTGCTCAAGAGAAAAAAGAACGTGTCTTGGGAAAATGAGATATTTCAATTAGAAAACGCATAGAAAAAATCCCAATCATTTTGAATAGAAATCTTTAAATGAAAAATATTCAAAGTAGATTATTAGTCAGCAAATTATGTTTCTCTCTTTCTTCTCATTCCTCCTTTTTTTCTAGTCAGTCAGGAAATAAGAGTCTTTAAAATCATGCTACACTCAATAAATTTAAAATAAAGTGTAATCATTTCTCCCCGGCAAGAAATTTTAAAATAAAGTGTAAGTATTCCCCCCAAAGTTCTTTTTTTGCTAATCAACAGCGCCGCTTGATGAACTGGCGTGCGGACATAGTTGACCTTTTTTTTTTTTATTATATAAAGAAATACAGCGCGCAATTCGATGGGCGCTCGCAGAGCACAAAAAGGCAGTTAAGCGGGAAAGGAGGAGGGGGTACAATCCTTGAAGACAAAATCTCCTTGGCTGCCGCGAGGGGTTTGGGGGGCATCCAGTGAGGAGAATTTTCCGAAACTCAACTGAAGAAAGTGTGTTTGCTGTCTGTTAAGCCATTTTCTTGTCATCACCCCTTCTTTGTGGGACAGCAGACTGTTAGTCGGAAAAAGGGAGATTGATGAGAGGTAATCAGACTTATAACTTCAGGCTCTGTATTTCCAAGTAAACAAAGTAAACAACTCCCTTAAATGTAATGCCACACATGGAGACACAGGCGACACAGGGCGACACATGTTTTACCTTCAGGGAAACTAGTGGGTCTCTTTATACTAGAATTCTAGACTTGAAAAGTTCTGATGAAAGTTGATCCTTATCTGTCGCAAAGTGACAGAATGCTAACGAGCAATATTCTTTGGAATATGGATTGCCAGCAATTAGGATGTCGCTTGTTCAAGTGTCCACACAGATGACATGGAAAAGTTATCCTGGAGCTATTATGGAGGGTGAGGGGTCTAAGTCTATCGTTACAACCAGAAATAGGCAAAATACTATACAGAAAGACAAACTGGTTCGAAGGTCCACTCAGTCGTTTTCTTTTATTGGGTCCCAACAACACGTTTCTCAGCAAAGAGAAGATTCATCTTGAAGAAATAAAGAAACTGAAAGATTAAAAACTTCTGAGGTAAGTTTTACATTTTCGTATTAGTTATAAAAAGGGTGACTGAATTTCCCATATTTTCTAGCATTTCTTTTTTAAATCATTGATGCAATTATTATTCTTATGATTTGTTCTTTTCTGTATTTATAAATTTTAAAATTCGCAATGAACTACATGTATGCAATAAAATTAACTCATCGACCAAGACGGAGAAAACGTTCTTTAAATGTTTTGTTATAAAACAGGAATACCTGAAGAACTGTGTTTATTTTCCTTCACATTCCTTTTCTAGACTTATGTTTTAATCCGTAGCGTACATAAGGCCCCCCACGGGGGTAGGGGGGCTCATGATCTAGAAAAATAGCTCTATGAGCTACAAGGGATTTTTTTTTTAATCGAGTGGTGGAGGCGCACTTACAAATCTTGCAGGGGTGGGGGTGGGGGCGTACCTTAGTCTTACGCTACTGGTTTTAATACCATTCCTATTTTTTTTTTCTTTTTTGCTTTCTGTTTTTTAAGTTTATGTATAGTCGATAAAAATTGCAATATCAAGCGAATATTTTGTTAATGTATGCAAAATTATTCGAAATTTTGTGAATACTTTAACTGTCTTTCTTTTATTATTTTTGTAATTATAACTAAATGATGCTAGATTTAGGATTTTAATCACCCTTTTTTGTTTTTCGCTTATTATTATTTCTTTAGAAGCTATTTCATGCACTGTTATTTGAGAATTTTATATACGTGGGACTAGTTCATATTTGTGTGGTAATTTTATTTATGATAAAAGATATTAGAGAAAAATATTTAGATCCTCCCCCTTTCTGAACGCGTCGTTGCATATTGTGCCGGCGTAACGGTTTTTAATTTTCGAGCGCAATATAATTGCACAAAAATATTATAGTTATGTCATTAAGCTAAAACATAAAAAAGTATCCAAACAGAAGTAGAAATTTGAACCTTCAGTTTCAAAAAATAGAGCTTAAAATTGCATTCTTGAAGCTTCAATGCCGCAAAATTTCGAGGCACAGCGCCCGAATACTGCCTTTTCTCTTGACGGTATTAAAGATGACCTAAATAAAAATGTTTTTAAAACATTGATTTCGAAACATTTCGGGAGAGAGTCCTTGCTAACGTTACCACGTTACTACCAAAAATGGTCTAAAGTAAAGATGGCTTAAGGTTTCAATTTTGAAAAAAGGTAGCATAAATAATTTTAATTTTGAAAAAAGTTTTGGAGGGAATTTTAAAACTTCGTAATTTTCTATCTTTTCCAAAAATTACAATATTTTAATTCAATTTGAAAATTTCTACTTGTTTTACACTAATAGCGAAAAAAAACTTGGGGGGGGGGGGCTAAGCTTGATTATATGGGCCCCCTCCGAAATAAAAACCTATATACGCCACTGGGTACAACTCTTAAATTTTAAGGCAGAGCTCAGGTATAAAGCAATGAGTAACCGCCCCTAAGCAAGAGCTAAGGCAAGAACATGAAACACCGCCAACTCTGCCATTTCGATCCATGGACTGCAGTTTCGTGCTTATTATGCACTCATCAGCATGGAATACGACAGTAGCCGAATTGGAGGCAAAAATCCTCTTATATAGCAAAGAAAGCAAAAAAAAAACTGGCAGCTAATGTGAAATTAGAATAAATGCGAGCAACCGCATTTGGTACGGTACAACTCTTAAATTTTAAGGCAGAGCTCTGGTATAAAGTAGTGAGTAACCGCCCCTAAGCAAGAGCTAAGGCAAGAACATGAAACACCGCCAACTCTGCCATTTCGATCCATGGACTGCAGTTTTGTGCTTATTATGCACTCATCAGCATGGAACACGAAAGTAGCCGAAATGGAGATAAAAATCCTCTTATAGAGCAAAGAGAGCCCAAAAATTCATTAGCTACCAGTGTTTTTGGCTCTCTTTGCTCTATAAGAGGATTTTTGACTCCGACTCGGCTACTTTCGTATTCCATGCTGATGAATGCATAATAAGCACGAAACTGCAGTAAATGGATCGAAATAGCCAAGTTGGCGGTGTATTGCATCCTCATTTTTAGTTTTAATAAAATTATTTATCTGTTACTGAAGATACTAAGATAACAGAAAATCACTTTAATAATAGCTTGCTATGAAAGAGCATGTTTTTTATTAAAAAAAAAAAAACTTTGCATATACGAGGGTTATTTTTCCTTCAATCTCCGATCGCACAGTGTAAAGGCCAGTCATGCGGCAGATGGCTGGTATGCATAGTAGGTGACTATACATTTCTTCCTCTACACAATTTGTCACTGGCGACTCCAGCATATCATTTTTTGTTGAGCTGCTGTCACATAAACATGTGTTAACTTAGGCTAACAATAATACGAGGCCGTGTGGTTGGCAGAAGTGAAAGGAACATATAGACTTATTAACAAATAATATAATTTTATTGAAACAATGTAAAAATGAAAAAAGTTGAATACGTGATATGCCGCAAAAAATTTCAAAGTGTCAAAACCCCCCAATTCTAGCTAACAAGTAGTAAAATATCACAAAACATTATCTGAAGTCCTCCCACTAAATTCTCTTGAAAAAAAAAAACCAGCTTAGGAACAGGAGTCCACGGGTTTCAGCTTGTCCACAGAATGTCCACTGATCAGGATATGGCGTTACCGTCTACAGCACCAACCCCAATTCCAGTAGCACATCTGAGACCAGGCACAAGGAAGACTTTCCTTTCACCACAAAGGATAGGCACCGCAAGTCCCAGGAAATCCGCTCGATATTGAAGACAGGAATTTTATACGGTTGGCCGCCGAATGACCAAAAGGAAAAGCACTTGATCCCAGTGGATATTTCTACTTAGCATGGCGATGAAACCGCGTTATTGGTGGAACGTTAGGATTAACTCCATAGGTAGACTTTAGTGCTCTGGACTGCAAAACGAACTTAAAGAATGTTCGGCCAAAATATTAAAATACTTCAACATAATTACCATGGATATGTGCATGGTATAAACGTAATGGATTAAGGCTCCAGCCTTTTTAAAAAATACAGCACCAAAAAAAGCACGTCCCGTGTGCACACCGCAACAAAAACCACCTCTGGGAGGTAGTAGCGCTAGAACATACGTGGGACAAGACAGAACACACAGCTTAGAAAGTTGAAAGTTGACACACATATTTATAGTTACAGACGATGGAATGTAGTGGCGCGACCAAGGAGATTAAAGAGGAGGAGCTAAATCTCTGCTATCTAAAAGTGGCAACGAATTCTCACCCGCCGCCAGAGGACGCTAGCTGAAACGCTCCCTATCTCTTACGGGAATCAATGTAAATGATACTGAATCTGTCATCTTTTTAAATGCTGCTATGGGGAAGAAAAAAAATTTTTTTCAACTGGATTTTGGTGTAAATCTTCGATTGACATTATGAATTAAATATGAATTTCATCCCACGAAAATAGGTGCCGTATTCTTTGAGAAATAGGTTTAATCAAATGCACTTACCAACTTGCCAAATCTGACAGAATCTGTCATTTTAAAAGACTGCTGTTGGCAAGAATATTTTTTTTTAAATTGGAATTTTGCTCAAACCATCGATTAACATTATGAACTAAATATATTTAATAAATACATTTAAACTAATAATTATTTTGTCTACTAAATATATTTAATTAATAACAAAATTAAATTCTGACATAATTAATTTTTTGCCTCATGCTTAATTTATCAACAATTTAGAGAACTGATTCTCAGCAAAAATTATATTGTACAATGCAAAGAAAATGTCACATACTGTAGAAACTGGAGCCGGGATTATTATTTTCTCATAAAAACATTTATTGACACTTGAAAGGACACTTAATCTTAATTCTTAATCTTACAGACAATATTTTCGTAACTGTTTACATCCATTTATTTTCAATGGTCCCCGTTATCGAAGGAACAAAAACATTTTTCCGATTCTTATCTGTTGCCAGATTCATTTTCACAATATCACTTCCAAAATGGTTTGACGTCATAGTTTTTAGGAAGTGGCTTAACTGGAGTTACAACATACTCCCACCTTTGTGTTGCATGATTGTGCAACACAAATCTTAATCACTTTGAATAGTTCAGTCTAGTTGGAGCCTTCACGTTTCGTCCACATCTAGTCTTCTGAACTATCACTGGAACTGGAGAGGGGCTTTTAGAAACAACTAAGTCTGGTTTCGTAACCTTTCTGTCCACCCGCTCTTCCTCGGTAATCTTCTTATAGTAGACTGGAAATTTAGCAGCTTCATCGAAAGTCAATTCTAACGGGTATATTCTCTGGAGGGGCCGAATAATTTCTCCACTCGCAGTACGTAACTTAGCAACTCATTGAACTGAGTCCTTTCCTGTGTATAACTCGATCACTCTAGCTAGTGGCCAAGTTATTCTATTAGAATTGTTAGCTTGCACTAGAACGATTTCGCCTACGGATATTTTCCTTCCATTGGAAGGGACTTGAGGATGCCGCACTAACTCTCCCAAATATTCCTTTAGAAAACGTTGCCGTAAATTTTGTCTTAATGACTGGGCGTATCGTACACGTTTTAGAAGATGGTAAGAATCCACCACGTCCAAATCCACTGTATCTGCTTCACGGAGATCTTGAATGAAATGGGCAGGTGTCAACGGTTGTAATTCATTCGGGTCATCATATAAATACGTAAGGGGTCTACTGTTGATGGTTTTCTCACAATCACAGAGCAGTGTTAGAAATAAGCGGTCCTTAGTCGTATTTTGCGACCAAAATTTTCCATCATTTGACGCCTAAACATCCAAACCCAGGCGCCAAGTTTGACGCCTAAAGATTTTGGGATCGCAGAAAGCCTTTCTTGCCTGACTCATCATGAGAGACGAAAAGAAAAGGATTCCCGATAACATTTCTCCCGCTCCTCCCGGCAGGCAGTTTGTCCCGGCAGTTTGTCTGCGAAGCATATCCCCCCTCCCACCCCACAGCTCTGGCGGCGGGGAAATGCATGATGGGATACGCCTTACGAAGTTGTTGCCCGGAAATGCATGATGGTATACGCCTTACGAAGTTGTTGAACTTGTTTGTTTGTTCCGTGTTTCCTTCAACACTCCTTATTGTCTTCATAATAGAAAAAGGCAGGGATAGCTTTGAGCAAGCAAAAAATAATTCAAAACATCCATCAAAATTTCCAACTCTATCTGCTCCATGCACCCCCCCTCCTTTTCTAATGCTTATTATTAGGCTGATAGCTGAACTTGTGCGCTTGAGTCAGCAAAATTATCACTGTGTTGTGTCTACAACCCGCTTGCTCGCTTGGCTTGTTGGGAGCTATAGATGACACAGGATATATCTCTTATTTTCAAGGAGTTTGTTTAAGGAAAAAGAAATGAATAGCAATTGCAAAAAGAAGGGATAAATGCAAATGTATTTGAAGCTAATTGGACAAAGTTACTTTTTACATTTTAATGAAACTTTTAATGTTTTTTAGTTGGTAGATCATTTTAATGAAACATTTAAGTTATTGAATTCAAGTGATTAATTACGAGAGAACTTCCGATTTTTTTCACAAATCTTCCTATTTTTTATTTGAAGAGATTGGCAGGTATACTTTGGCAAACTGATTCAAAAGATTTCCAAGAAATTTGGGTGGTAGATGTCCATGGGAAAATTTAAGACTGAGTTTCTGAGGGGGGGGGCAAGTTCTTTTTTTTTTCTTTGAGCAAACAATAGCTCTAATAATTGCCTGCATGCTAATTATTGTTTGATTTTTCGTAATATTTTTGAAAATTTGTTTAGATTTTACGATTTTATATGGATAATCTTTATTTTTTCCAATTCTACTAATGAGTTTTACCTTTTTAGAAATTTATCGAAAAACTAGCAGTTTTCTGTTTTCTTTTTTTTTTTTTTAATCAAATTTCAGCCATTTTTCCAAAATTTGTGCCAAACGGATTATTCTAAAACTAGCGATTTTTTTTACAATCCAACTTAACATTTTTTTTCCAAAACTTTTTATGACTGGTTTGTTTGGATTTTAATATTGAAAATGACTGATTAATTTATTCAGACTTTGATGATTATCATACTTTTTAAAAAGCATTTAGAAAGTGAGTAAAAGAGTATCCTCCACCCTTAATTTAGAGCTATTCAAGAAAGTAACTGCAATCCTGAGTTAAGATGATAAAACTGCTGGTCCTACTGAGTTAGGTTTTCTGCCCTTAATAGTTTATATACCTTTTGTTCCCCTTCTCCTTAGAGACAGGTATAGCTCTTTAGAAAACATTTTGCTCGGCTCTTTTTTAATCACTTGCAATGTTTTTGTCTATATTTTCCTTTAAAGAATTGCCCTTTCACTTTAAAAGTTATTTTAGACACCAATGCCTTATCATTTCTATTTAATGAATAATGTTTTTTCCTATGAGAAAAGGACATTCTGCCTTTTTCAGAACTCTTCTGAACTTCTTAGAAAAAATGCATGATTTCTCGCTTCATGATTTTGGGAGGTATGTTTTCATTATTTAGAATCATCCCAAATAAACTGGTAGGGCATTGCCCCCCCCCCCTCGCTCCCCATAAATCCGTCCATGTAGTTGCTGCATTTTTCCTGCTCTCCATTTGAAGGGTTATCCACTGTTCTGGAAAGGCGAGAGACGAAGGATACTGGGACAACACTATGAAACCCCCCCTGACCCCCCATAATTAAATGAAAAGGAAATACATAGTAACCAGGGTGTAAAAAAATCAATGATTTTTTTAAAAAAATCAAAAAAATCGGATTTTTTTGATTTAAATCAGATTTTTTTGATTTAAATCGGATTTTTTTGATTTTTTTTAAAAAAAAATTAGAAACTTCAGTTATTAATTAATTTTTATTTATGAACAACTTACCTTTAAGTTTTTAAAAATACAAAAACACCTTTGAAGTAAAGCTTCACCAGTAAGAAACCCAGAAAAAAGTGTTAGGAGCCAATCGGAAAATAATCCTGTCTACTAGCCAGGATAAAAATCAAATAGGGCAGGAAGCTCAACCCGATCCTCGCTTCATTCAGCCCCCCCCCTCTTTATTTTGCTTTTGTTTTGCAAAACTGGAATATGTTCCATTTCAGCCACTAATAAAGACTCCCCCCCCCCCGTTGCTAATGTAAGGCATAGAAAATTCATCTTCTGTTTGGTTGTTTTTGTTTTTTCTTTTCACTGAAAGCATATCACACACATTCTATCATGTCCCTTCCCCCTCAATTCACTCTTTGCAATACCTGCACTGCACCTGCATGTATTTTCTTTATTTCACATATTAGACAACAAATAGCACTATTTGTGCATACATATTATTTGAACTGCAACCTTTCAGCATCTGTGGAGGGGGGATGAGTAGGATTACTTTTCCATTTATTAGATGGAAATCAAAGCTCTAAAAGAAAATGGTAAAAATAATGAAATTGGGATTGTCCAAGAGAATTTTTTAAGGATTAAAATAAAAAATGATTTAAATCAATGATTTTTTTAAAAAAATCAATTGATTTAAATCGCGATTTAAATCACTGATTTAAATCAATTGATTTAAATCATTGACACCCTGATAGTAACATCGCGATATATCGGCACATCGCGATGTTATACAGGTGATGTATTGCGATGTTAAAATCTGCAACATCGCTCAGCACTAGTCTGAAGCAATAACATTCTATACCATGCTCATTTTCATACATTGCCAGTAACATATCGTACATGGATTGTGTTTCTGTTGCATTTCTGTTGAATAAAGATTTTTTTTTTTTAAATTCTGATTATATTTGAATTTTTAAAAAAATGACGCCTAGATTGTTCATTTTGACGCCTAGAAATTGATCCTAGGAGTCACAATGACGCCTAGACTTAAATTTCTATTTCTAACACTGTCACAGAGGAGAGTTAACATCTCTTCGTAAGTCACGCATGCTCTTTTCAAACTTTTCCGTAGGAGCTCCTTTAGTACTCGCACCATTCGCTCCCACCATCCGCCATACCAAGGTGCGGAAGGTGGATTAAAGCGCCACTGGATTTGTTCAATGGCACATTCACTTTGAACTGAAGACCAATCAATCGCCTTGAGGGCCCGAGCAGTTCCTGTGAAGTTAGTGCCGTTATCCGAGTACATGATTGAAGAACGACCTCTCAGTGCAAAAAAGCGTCGTAAGGCTTGCATAAAACTTTCAGTTGAAAGATATGTAACCAATTCAAAATGAACCGCTCTGTAGACAGCGCATGTGAACAGTACAATCCATGCCTTTTGCCCACTACGAAGGAACACAGGGCCCGCCAGATCAACTCCTGAGACCTGGAAACTTGCTACTCTGTGAATTCGGTCTGGAGGCAAAGGTGATGGTTCAGGAATCACAGGTTTCGTCGAGATCTTTCTACACTGAAAACATTGACGAATTACTTCTCGTACCACCTTTCGACCCTTAGGGGTCCAGAAGCGTTGTCGTAAAAATGCCAATGTCACTAACATTCCTCCGTGCTTTAAAACTTGATGGGTGTGTTCTATCATTCTTCGTACCATAACATGATCTGGAAGTACTACAGGCTTCTGAAATTGCTCATCGTCATCACTTAGTATTAGTCTATTTTTAACTCTTAGGATGCCATCATCCTCAAAAAACTGTATTGTTTCTGAATATTTTTCTCTCACATCAGATGGCCATTCGCGTTGTATCAAACTTATAATTGCCTTCTCTGTCACATCAAGCTCTGTGTTTGTAAGTTCACCGATAATCTTAGGGGATTTATTACTTGCGTTATGGTAAAATCTTATGATCCAAGCAGTCATACGTAAAAGTTTCGTATACTGAGAAAAGTACAAAAGTCTATCACTGAACTTTTCATCGATATTGAAGTTAACAGAAGCACTTATAGTTTTCCTGGACTCTGACAAAGCTTCTTCAGGATATAGAATTTCTGCTTGTGGCCAAAGCTCTTGCGGCTGTTTTAACCAGTGTGGTCCCTCCCACCACTTTGATTGCAGGAGCTGCCTCCAGTTACAAGATCGGGATGGCAAATCACAAGAGTTCATATCGCCTGGCACATGCCTCCAAGCTTTAATGTCTGTCAGATCTCGTATTTCTTTTACTCTATTTCCGACAAAAGTGTTCCACGGTTCTTTCCGCGTAATCCATAGGACAACCATGGAATCTGTCCAGTAATACGTTTTTAATGGCATCTTGAGAGCTTCTAAAATGGAATTTGACAATCGAGCTCCAATCGCTGCAGCTAACAACTCAAGACGTGGAATTGTTGGAGAGTTCATGGGAGCTACTCTTGCCTTTGCAGGCACCAACTGTACAGATACTCCCTCTTCATTCTCGCAACGCAAAAACGCACACGCTGCGAATGCACAAATAGATGCATCTGTAAAAATATGTAGAGAAGCTAAATCAGGATTCCCACGGAAAATTCGTCGTGGAATACTACATTGTTTAATAAGATCAATATCTTCGATCCATTTCAAGTATTTTCTTTGTATATCTGCAGGAACAATTTCATCCCAGTCAATTTTGCGCCGCCACGTTTCTTGCAACAACATTTTAGGCAATAGTGAAGCAGGACAAGTGAAACCTATGGGGTCGTATATGCTGTTCACTAAGGCCAATAAACTTCTCTTTGTTATTTTACCGTGATCACTACAAACTTTCGGACTCACGCATGAAAGCTCATCTTTCGGTATGTTCCATTTTAAGCCTAGTATGTTTTGATTTTCTTCTTCCATTCCATTATAGGCCCAACAACGTAAATCAAACTGAGCTTCTTTCATAATTTCTTTTGACTGTCTGATCAGTTGACGTAGTTCTTCATCAGTATTCACACTCGTAATGAGGTTATCGACATAGAACCCGTTCTTCAGTTTTTCGATTGTTGTATCCAGTTCTTCGTTTTGATATTTTTCCAAGCTTAAATGATACCCAAGAGTATCATTGAGCAAAAATGGACTACTCGTAAGACCGAACACCACTCGGCAGTGTTCGAAGACTTTTATCTTACTACAGCTCTCATCCTCCTACCATAAAAATCTGAGAACATTCCTATTCTCTGGACGAATGCTGATCTGAAGAAATGTTTGCCTGATATCCGCCGTAACCCCAATGACACCGTATCGGAAGTTTGTCAACAATGCTGGAATTTTCTGTATTAAACTAGGACCTACACTGAGGCAATCATTTAAAGAGGCTGAACCGGGATTTTTTACTGATGCGTCAAAGACCGGTCTAACTTTGGTCGTGTTAGAATCTGGCTTAAGAACTGGTCTGTGGGGTAGGTAATGGCCAAATGTGTGAGCATCAGAAGTAGAAACAGTCTCAATGATATGCTCTTCTTCCCATTGACGAAAAACTTGGCAATATGAGTCAAAAACCTCTCTTTTGATTCGTTTCGTAACACTTTTTAATCTCGATTCTGCGATATTGTAATTGTCCGACAGAGAAGGATGTCCTGAAAGCCACGGTAAAGACACTTCGTAATGACCCTCATCATTTGTAGTAATTGTTTCCTTAAAATGCAGTAAGGTGTCTTCTTCAATCTGCAACGAATTTTTTCTTTCAATGGGATCGGATATTCCTAGCGTTTCCAAGTCCCAGAGTTTTGGAAGTTGAGAGTTCTGTAAGGTTAAGGATACCATGTTCATAACATTTTTTCTTTTCCTTGATCCTAAAATGCACCATCCAAATTTTGTTTCTATTGCTGCTATTCCAGATGGAAGTATTTCTATTCTACCAGTCATGATTCTACCAAGCGTATCAGCTCCCAAAAGCATTCTGATGGGGTACACTTGTTTTCCAACATCACTTAATTTAATGCCTCGAGAAGCTAGTTCCGAAATTAAGGCAGGATCTTGAACGTTAGGCAAAGTTGTACAAATTTCGGCCTGGTCGAGAACAGGTATCTTACAGGAAAAATTGTTGAACACACTTTTAACTTGTACATCGTAACGCCTATGCTTAGCTTCCGCTGTGACTCCTCCACCAAACAGTCCTTGCGTAATTAACTCCTCTCCTGAAGGCGATAGATCGAGCTCAACAGCTAGACTTTCTTCGATATAAGATCTGTGAGATCCGTCATCCAGAAGAGCCCTTACATATTCTACCTTATTTTTGTTATATACTCGCACAATTAGAGTTTTTAAGTATATTACATTCGTAGTGCCTTCAACCGAAATGAGAGAGTTCGAATTCCCTTCAGTTTTGGATGCTGTTTGATGCTTGCTTAAATCTGGACACAGCAGCGCATAATGCCTTCGATTGCAAATAATGCACCGTACGGAGCTTTTGCATTTCTTTGCAAAATGTCCATATCTTAAACATACTAGACAACAGTTTTTCTTCATGACAGTAGATTTCAAATCATTTAGTGACATATTTTTTGCTTTTATACAGTCACTACTCTTATGCTTCCCCTCGCAGAAAATGCATAGTGATTTATCTGGTGATGTGGAGATAAGTGCTGATGCGGATGGAACGTGATTTTTCTCTTCCAAGAACGTAACTTGGGCTTGCTTCTTTGTATTGCCATCGGAATTGAACCCCATCTGAGCGAGGGCGCGGTGTTCTTCGCCTTCTACTTCATGACCCAAGAAGGTCATCAAATCTTCCAGAAGTTGTTCTTGTTTCTTTGAAGTTGATTCATCGCGGTTCAATCTGTACCTGTCCCACGCTTTGAGAGTGTCCACTGGTAGGCAGGACTCCACTACTGGAAACAACATCGCTGCATAATTTTGCGTAGTTACACCTAATGTCTCTAATACTCGTAAATAAGATCCAAGCTTGTCGTATAGTTCTGATAATTTAATATAGGACCTGCTGTTTACCAATTGATAAAAGATTTCGGACGTATATTTCAATTATCAAATCATCTCTTCCAAATCTAGATTTTAGATGATTTACAGCTTTTTCGTAGTTTTCTTTTGAAGGTGGGTAACTATCAACAATGTCTCTGGCTTTGGTTTTAATTTTTAATGAATTTATTAGGTATTGAAATTTGTCTTCTTCTCTTAGATCTTCATCTTCATTTATTCGGCCAAATTGTCCCCAGAACGCAACCCAATTTTTTGGGGACAAATCGAATTCCTTAAGTTTCAACTTCGGCAGCTTTAAATTTTCAGCAGATTTTCTGCTCGAAGTATCAGAAATTAGATCATCTTTCGTATAATGTCTTTCGTATAAAATTCTTACTTCTATAAAGCGATCTCTGTATGACTCCATTGCGTCATAGTCGGCATCGGAAAACGTTATGAAATTTTTCAGTGCTTCATCAACTTTAAACAAGCGATCTGCTTTTTCTGTAACTTTCTGAAACTGCACTAAGACACTATCGACTTCTTTTTTTTCGTGAAGCGCGAAAAACTGTTTTTCAGCTGCAGTAAATAATCTTCTTAGATTTGTCCTTTCCTTTCGTAAATTTGTCACTGCAGCTGTTTCCATCTCTAATATTACCTCGGCTTCAGTCTCTTTCGTATCAGTCATCTTATTAGTTCAATATAAATATGCGTACTGTATAAAAAATCCACTAATGAAATAGCCGCTTGAACGTAAATCACAACAGCGAGAGTTATTTTTCAAGGACAGTCATTAGCTTATATGATCCGACATTGCGTTTCAGTTCTTAAATGGCGGAACTTTTCACAGTTAAATATCAAACGTTTTAGATTCTACTCACTCTCACGGACGCCACAAATGTAGAAACTGGAGCCGGGATTATTATTTTCTTATAAAAACATTTATTGACACTTGAAAGGACACTTAATCTTAATTCTTAATCTTACAGCCAATATTTTCGTAACTGTTTACATCCATTTATTTTCAATGGTCCCCGTTATCGAAGGAACAAAAACATTTTTCCGATTCTTATCTGTTGCCAGATTCATTTTCACAATATCACTTCCAAAATGGTTTGACGTCATAGTTTTTAGGAAGTGGCTTAACTGGAGTTACAACACATACAGTCGCATATATGTCAAATTTGGCAAGTAGCTAGATGCCGTCGATTAAACATCTTTCTTAAAAAATACGGCAAAATTTCAGTGGGGTGGATCAAAGTCATATTTAGTTCATAATGTTAATCGATGGTTTACACCAAAATCCAGTTGAAAAAAAATTTTTTTCTTTCCCATAGCAGCATTTAAAAAGATGACAGATTCAGTATCATTTACATTGATTCCCGTAAGAGATAGGGAGCGTTTCAGCTAGCGTCCTCTGGCGGCGGGTGAGAATTCGTTGCCACTTTCAAACTAGCGCATCCGTAGAACATTTCTCTCCTTCTTTCTACTCCGTGGGCGCGACGTCGAAACATAATTAGAATAGAACCATAGTTAAAAATACGACTCAACCTTAAAAAACACAGCTGAGAAAAATTTCTTAAATTGTTTATGGTTACAAGGAGGCCACCTGTTCCACTACACTGAAGCTCTGACGTCACACCATTATGGAAACATGCAAGTTCTGTCGCTAGTGATTGGATTGTTTGCCGGCGTGCTAGGACGGAAAGAAAAAATGGGTTTTCTTTCCTAGGGACGTACAGGCAAGAAAAGTAGGTGCATATTATTTTTTTTAAGCAGACTTTTTTTCAGGGACTCTCTCCAAGAAGAAAAAATAAAGGCTCATGCCAACAACATGGCTGCCACTATTGATTCTCCCGCCAAGTGTGAATTGTAAAGTTTCTGCGAATTACTGCAGATTCTTATTGTGAAATTTTGTGACTCTTACAGAGAGCGATTCAAAATAAATGAAGAGACGTGCCGACTTCTGGAATTGTTCTGATCCACAGCAATATCCGTTTTTATAGTGCTCATGTAGCCTACCGGTTCTTCAGAAATTTCAATGGGATATTTTTTGAAAACGAGCCATAAAGTCCCGATTGAGTGTCAAGCGACTTTCATCTATTCCCTGAACTGACTTGGGAAGCCCTGCTTGGGACATGGAAAGGCACGGTACTTCTAAAGTGGCGTGGAACCCAAAGACACCGTCACAACTCACTTCCAATCATTTTACAAGTATGGTATTATAAAGCTTGTTCACAGATACAACAAATGCTTCAATTTCTCAAGGTGATTATGAAGAAAATTGTACCTTACTTTTGATAATAAAATATTTTTTCTACTTGAATCCGCTTTCTTTTTATAGCACATCGGAGGTTGGAAAAAAAAAAAACTCGCACATTTTTTCGATACAATAGTTTATCACAGTGCTCCTTATAAATGAGTGGACCGATTTTGATGAAATTTTGTGAGTGTGATTAAGTTGATTTGAGGCAGGTCTGGACAGAGTTTGGAAAAAGCTCCGTGTTTTTCTAAAGTTTCTTACAATATATATATTTTTTTTACCAGCAGTACAACACTTAAATTTGTTGTCCTAACTAAGGTGCCTGCTAAGACAAAAGCCAGGGTAAGTTCAAAAATGAAATTCTCGGTCTTTTCAATGTTTTTCAGGCGGCCTTATGAAAAATTCCAGCTAATGACATCAAATTACTTTCAGAAATATTGATCTATAATATACATTTTTCCATTTTTTAATAATAACTTAATCATTAAAAATGTTTTTGAAACTTTACAACTAACTGTTATCAAATCTTATTCCGTTAAGCAGAAATAATCCAAAATGTGTGCTTACATTCATCATGCTGAAGTAAATGCTATTAGTATAATGCAAATACTAGGTTAAGTTTAAACTACCTTTTCTTTTCCCTTTTTTTTCACAATTCATCAAGCAGTTAAGTGTTTTTAAAATTTAGATCTTCAGAAACAGAAAAATGTCACTATCACTTAGTTAATTAATAATCCCAGCATCAAAACTTTTAGTAGCTTGCAATACATATTAAAGACTTAAAAATAGTCTTTAAAGCAAATCAGCATTATATCTGGTCATAAAACTTGTGAAAAAATATTAAATAGTTCTTTAAAATGAAATTCTAACCCAAAAAACTGCAAGTAAAACGTAGGATATGGGATAACATACAATCATAGATGAAAAAGCTGGCTTATGGTATCAAGATGTTGCAGTTTTATTTATCAGCAGTCAGTATATTGATCATAACAAAGCTGGAGGTAACCTGGCTCATTAAAGCCAAGATTATCTTAACGCCAATAGAAAACTTTAAATGATGTTTTAAACATTTTTTATCAAAATGTAATGATGTATGTATAACGTCAATGTTTTACTGTTAGCTTTTCAGACAAATTTTGGCATCTGCTTTCGGTTTATGATTATTAATTATGTTCATCTTAAGTGCAGAATACATAACACATTGAGTAAAAATAATATAATTTATAAAATGCAGAATAATAAAAGACAATGCGTGACCAGACAATATGCATATACCAGATGCCATGCTGTATTATGTTTTTTTTTTAATTGCGTAGTATGATACAATAGAATTTTTCTCTGAAAAATACCATACAAATCACTTTTGTTAAAGTAATTATGCTTTCAGTTCTCAATTTAATAACCAAAATAAAAAAAACAGAATATCAAGTAAAAAATGCCATGCTAGCAATAGCCTCGTACATAGACATTAGACTTAGTGTTAGTAGATAAATACCTTTGTGCATAGATATAATAGCACAAATACAATGATGTTAAAAGCACAAATGTGCAGGAAACCACGTGTTTTGGCGTTACAAGGAGTGCCTTTGGCAATGCAAAAAATTGTGAGCGTATGACATCCGACAAAAGGGCTTTGAAACAGGGGTGCTTTTTCACTGCATGCTAATCTAAAATGCGTTAAAATACATCTGATTGTCAAAATAAGTTACATATTTGCAGAATGTAAAAGAATTAATCTAAAACACAAGCAATTTTCTATTGTGTAATTAGTGATGGTACGGTTCCAACATAACAGGATTTTACCTATAGCTACAGGTGATCATCTAATATTAAAACCTATTGTGATCAGAAATAAAACAAAACTAAACATCTTTTACAAAGAAAAAAATAAATATCAACACTAGCTTGAAATAAATATCAAAAAGTGTGAGCATCTTTTTTTTTAAGTTGGTTAGTTACAGATGGATGCACACCCCTGCATTTTTCATTTTGTCGGGCCCATAATTGAAATTCATCACCAACGCAACTTGAAATGCCTTACTATTAAGTTACCACAAAGGTAAAAATACTTGTCCTACAAACAGGCGAATGCAGTATTTTCTAAAACTTTACTTTCTTAGACTGCAATTAATATTCGAACAGAAACTAAAACTTCCCGGAAATGCTCAAACCTCCTTATGTAATGCGTTTAGGGGCGTAGCAAGAGCATGTTTCTCGAGTCGCAAAAGTAAATAAGTGAAAAAGTCAGGATTTAGGAAGGCGGCTTAAGGTCAAAATGAACAAAACAAATCAAAATAATACATTAATAAGTCTTACTTCTTGCGTAAAATGAATGGTGCCTTTTACTTTACCGTCACCAACTAAAACACATACAGATTTCATTTTGACTGTTTGAGTTGAAAGTATAATTTATCTAAAAAACAGAAAGAAACAAAATCAATAATAAATATCAATCTCAAAAGATAGGAAAATCAGAGCAGTGAAGAAATGTTTCCAAAAAAAAAAAAAAAAACCAATTTAAATCATCTTACAACAAATTCGCGAAAGAGTACGACCACTTGAGCTGTGAGTGGATGTGAGCGTGATTGGCGATTGTAAGGAGCCGGAAATCGTCTGCACAGTTGCGCTGCAGTTGTCTGGAGTATGATTAGAAATTTACATACAAGGAAAATAAAAAAAAAAGAGCAACATCACAGGAAACTCGACGTCAACTGAATCCGTATCACAGATTTAAATTTTTTCTTAGAAGTTTAGTTTTATTTTTTAAACCACTTTAAGAATTAATTAATTAATTTCACCATGATTTCACTTAATAGAAAATGTTTCGAAATCGAAGTTGGCAACAGAACAAGTCGAAAAATTCATTTCCATTTCATAAATAAATAGTATGGAATTTCGTGGGGTAGAAGTTTTACTAATAAATTTTTAGAAAATTGTGTTTTAATTTCTTGTAAAATAAAGCTTGTTATTAGCAACTTGAGTTAAAATGCCAAAAAATAAAGGTAAATGTAAAATGTTTCTAAAATGTGTTGGAGTGTGCAATTGCGCATATTCATTTTGTGTTAGCATAATATTTAGTTGCGTTTTTAAGAATCACTCAAGTTTGTTTTAGGAGTTTTGTGATAATACCAACCTGTAGGCGTAAATTTGATCAGTGAACTAAATGATAGATCAATCTACAGTGAAAATTCGTGAAGTTTTATTTTTCTTTCCACCCTCGTTTTTCTAACCTGTTACTTTCTAACCAAGCATTATAAAAATAAACTATGTATGTGAAAAATAATTTTCGCTTACATCTGCAAACAAGAACGCAGCATGAAGGAAACACGTTTCATCTTATTTTATTTTAATAAATTCATGCTTACGTCTATCTAGGTCTTGTGCGCCATTTTCCATTTATAAAATAGTTCATTATATTTTTTAATAGCCGTAAATTTTGGTCTTCATAAGAATTTCAAAATCAGTTAATTCATCAGCAATCATAAGTTAAACGCAGTTTTTATTTAAAATTAGATTAGAAGCGGGAAGGAAAATTTTGCCCTTTGAAAATTTTCTAGAAAATGATAAAATTCCGCTATTTCAGAAAAAAATCAGATTAATCAATTGGATACTTAACTCTCATAAACTTGTTAACATCATTGGCGCTTTGATTTTCTTTTCACCACGTTTTGCCTATAAATAATAACTAATGAGTTTGAAATATTCCAACATTTAACGTGTGCTTCGCAAAAAATTAGAATCATATTGTTTAAATTGTATAATGAGTATTTTAGCAAGATATATTTTGAAACTAAGCATTCAGGAGTTAATAATTTTTTTTTCACATTGTTAGATCAATAAAAAAGTACCTAAACATTAGCATGTATGAGGTAAAAGTTCATGAGAAGATTTTTTTCACTAGCAAGATGTTACATCCTCAAATGCAAATTTAAAAATCCTGTCATGTGCAGGTTTGTTGTAGCCAACTAAACAAAGAAAGGAATGGGTGAAGAAGCTGCTGTTTAGTTAGATAGCCTTCTCTTCTGATAACTTAAACAGATCTACTTAAAATTGTTCCTGTTATCCGCATGTAAAATTCCCCATAGTTATGAAATATTATTTACCCTTTAATCCAAATGAATTTTTTTTGAGAGGTTAGTTCTATTTGATGTTAAACATACATAAAATATGCATTTTGTGTTATTATGATTAAATATTTGTTTAAGTAGAAGAAAAAAAAAATCTTGTTTTAATCATTGATATGATCAATGGTGTGATGTGATCTAACCTGTGAGAACTACAAACTTGTACGACCTGTTTTGTTCAGTGTCAAAAATCACAATTAGTCAAAATGTTTCGAACTTGTGACAAATATTCAGATATTAGTTTATGGAAAGCTGGTTGCATTCATAAACTAAACAAAGTTATGATAATAATTCATCATTTGTAATTTTCTTTCTTTTTTTTTGTTTTTCTTGTTTCCCATCAAGTATTTAAATTTTACACATCTTCTATCAGCTAGGATCTCTGGTTGTGATGATTTTTAAAAAAATCTGTAATGGGACTTGTAGTGTAATATGAAGAGACTTTACTTTCTTTTTCCAAAAAAGTTTAATTTATTTCTTAGAAAATGATAAAGCATCTCACTTTTTTCTTGATTCCAAACTGTTGCCAGCTTTTAAAATTTAACATACAGTCGAGCCCGCCTAATGGAATAGCCATTTTGCCAAGAAAAAATATTCTAATAAGCGAGATATGCCATTATCCGGGATCAAAATTGTGCATTATAGCGGTTTGGTGCATTGAAAATGTATTACATTAAGCGGGATATTCTTTTAAAACCGATATTCTAATAAACGGGATCGACTGTATATTGAATTGACATTGACACCAGGGTGTAAAAAAATCAATGATTTTTTTAAAAAAATAAAAAAAAATAAGATTTTTTTGATTTAAATCGGATTTTTTTGATTTTTTAAAAAAAAATTAGAAACTTCAGTTGTTAATTTTTATTTATGAACAATTTACCTTTAAGTTTTTAAAAATACAAAACACCTTTGAAGTAAAGCTTCACCAGTAAGAAACCCAGAAAAAAGTGTTAGGAGCCAATCTGAAAATAATCCTGTCTACTAGCTAGAATAAAAATCAAATGGGGCAGGAAGCTCAACCCAATCCTCACTTCATTCAGCCCCCCCCCCCTTTATTTTGCTTTTGTTTTGTAAAGCTGGAATATGTTCCATTTCAGCCACTAATTAAGACTGCCCCCCTCCCCCCCCAGTTACTAATGCAAGGCATAGAAAATTCATCTTCTGTTTGGTTGTTTTTGTTTTTTCTTTTCAGTGAAAGTATATCACACACATTCTACCATGTCCCTCCCCCCTCAATTCACTCTTTGCAACACCTGCCCTGCACCTGCATGTATTTTCTTTATTTCACATATTAGACAACAAATAGCACTATTTGTGCATACATATTATTTGGACTGACCCCTTCCAGCATCTATGGAGGGGGGATGAGTAGGATTACATTTCCATTTTTTCGATGGAAATCAAAGCTCTGAAAGAAAATGGTAAAAATAATGAAATTGGGATTGTCCAAGAGAATTTTTTAAGGATTAAAATAAAAATTGATTTAAATCAATGATTTTTTTTAAAAAATCAATTGATTTAAATCGCGATTTAAATCACTGATTTAAATCAATTGATTTAAATCATCTACACCCTGATTGACACAGTAATCCACATTTAATTACTAAAAATATTATGAAATCTACTGCTTCCGTTTAACCTGTTCTAATTTTAGTTGAAGAAAGTTTAATTTTATAGTATACTTTAAAAAGATTTTTTAAATCTATATACAACTTATCTTAATGTGATCATTACTTAAATGTTTAAAGTACGCATGAACGTTTTAAAAAGCTGTTTATAAGTTCTGCTTTTTGGATCACCAAAAAAAAAAAAAAAAACTACTGTGCTTAAAAATATATTTTGTTGAAATAAATTGAATTTTATTAAACTAGGAAAGGGAGGTAAAAATCGCAGGAGAGGAAAGAACGAGAATGAAACGGAGAAACGAGAATTGGTGTTTAGAGAAGATGGTCAAGGTAAAAATTACAATTTTCTTCTGATAAGTGTCAAACTGTTATCAATAATATGTATGCAAATGCTAATGTATAATTTTGGAGTTAGTGAATGAACATAAAATAAAAAGGGAATTTTTGTGTTTTTCAATTATATCAATTTTTAACTACTTTAATAATTGGATTCTTTTTAGAACAATTTTTGAAGAAAGTATTTATGAGTGTAGTAGGGCTGGGCAATGCATCGATGTATTGAAAAACACCAGCGTACGCCCTACATCATTACAGCGGTTTAGAATTCTTCTCTAAACCGATACATCGGCACCGCACCGAAGTATGGTACACTGGTTCTAAGTCCTATACCTTTTTTAATTTATTGCCCATATTATTGAATTAGCAGCAAGCCAATCCAAATCCAGCATAGCAACCAATGAGGACGATCTTGCGAATTTAATTTCTAATCTCGTACAACGGTTTTGAATTGTCGGCGAGCTAAATCGAAAACCAAATCCTGACAGATGTGAAAAAATTAAGGTTAGGCAATTAGATTTCCAACAAGCCAATCAACCCCACTTTATAGCTCCGGTTAGAAGCAGTGTGATTAATCACGGCAACTGTTTAGTTCTAAGGTTATGAGTCAATGAAAAAGTTGATAGCTAAAGTGATATTTTTAGCACTTTTGTTGAGAATTGATAAAGTTACAACTATTACTTGTTTCAATGCAAAAAGATGAGAACTTGCAGATGGCAAGTATGACTTGATTTTCATGAACTTGAATCTTTTTTTATTTCAAAAAGGAAGGTCCCTGAAATCCTAAAACACATGACCGCAATCTTTATATTGCTATATTAAGCTAACGTTTCTGTTAAATGTCGATTATTTGTTCTAGTGTTAGAATCTTTCTGTGTTTCTGCTACTATAAATCATTTTCATTTTGGTTAGTAAAAATGTTATAAAATTTTTTTTCTTTCACTTTTCAATACATGACTTCAATTAATAAAAAAAAAGTGTGGCACTCAGGGACTGCCGCGGTAAAGTTATTGCATAGCATTTTTTTAATCAACTTATGCAATTATAATTATTTATTTTATTTATGCAGTATTTTTTTTTTCTTTAATATTAATTTAAGTTTTTTCTTTGATATTAGTTCAAGCATATGTAGAGTAAAATGAGACATTAAAATATTGTATTTTTGATGCTTATTGACAAATTTGAAATTTTAACGTTTTCATACCCTTTTGTATTGGCATTTTAATATCCTGAAAAAGTTTTTCAGTTTTGAAAAAGTGAAAGCAAAGGACAAAAATATTATTATTTGACTTGAGAAAAGTCTCGAAGAATCACGTGAGAAACAAAAATAATATCAAATTTAGGCATGCTTTGTTCTTTGCATCCAATATGAAAATAGAATTTTACTTATTTTTCAAGCTAATTACTCTTTATTAAGAGGCAAATAAATAAAAAATCCCTTTCTGTTTTTTGTTCAGATCATTATTTAAAATTTTTTAAGCTAAATTAACTTCTTTTATGAGTCTAAATGTTAAACGCTGAATGGATAGTTTCCTTTTATTTTTGCATTAATTGCATTAAGTGATGTTAAAAATATGTTTATCACAGACCTTTAAAATGCAATTGTAAAATTTTTTTGCGAAAAGTAATTCTTTTATATGCCGTTTTTATGCTTTTGATGCCATTACTTTGGAAACTGCAATTTCTTTGCATCCACTACAGAAATTGAATTATTCGCATTTTTGATGTTTAATACGCTTTTTTAAGAGGAAAATAAATGAAATTTTTTTTTTTATTAAATTCGAAAATTTTAAACGAAATCCCTTGTTTTTTAAAAGTGTCTTCTATCGGAAAGTGAAAAAATGAATCAATCTTTTTTCAATTATCTAAGATTTTAAACATCTTCAGTTTATATTTAATATAATTTACCATAATCTGGATTGGAAAAAAAGATTGATACATCAGGGAGGTCATAAAAACTCCCACTTAAAAATTTCAACGGCGCAATTTGCGCCTTTCCCCCTGCACAAATACATTACTGTATGTATAAATTCGATTTTTTTTTAAGAAAATTATTTAGTTTTTCACAAAAAAACGGACCCTGTAAAAAAAACCCTGGACAGACCCCTGTAATGTGCGTGATTTCGATTACTATATTTGCTCTAAAATTTGATAGGAACTCGGTCACTGACTACTACAGTTGACGTTCGTTATAACGACCACACGTTATAAAGACCATCCTAATATAACGACCGGTGAGAAAACAACCAACTGTATCCCAAGTACTCTATGTTCTACCTCTTATAGCGACCACTCGTTATAAAGACCGTTTTCTGTAGGACGGAGACGGTCGTTATATCGAGCTATATCGAGCGTCGACTAACTGAATTTCCTAGTAAAAGTGCTGAAAAACAGTTTAGTCAAACCAAGGCATCACTAGATAGCGTTTTATACAGGCTGTTTCATTTGATCAAAATCCTTGGGATAAAAACGGTGGTCCTTGTCCAGCGACATCTATCGAATTTTATGGTAACTAACATTATGTACAAATCAGATAATAAAAGACAAAATTAAAAGTTAATTTGTTGGCGACAATTTTACAATTTGGCATTCAATTCTATTTTATTATATTTTAACGTTATTTATTAGCTCGTTCGATTTGTTGGTTTATTTTGCATTTTAACGGCTTGTTTTAATTAGTTAGCGAATTATTTTTCATTTTAATTGATTCTAATTATTAATTAACTATGAAACGACACTGCAGGGTTCGTACGCTCCTTACAAACTCCTTATAAACTCCTGCTTTTTAATAAAAGAATATAAGGGCCCTTAAAACTCCTGAATTTTGACATTATCTCCTTACAAACTCCTTATTTTTTATTCTGTTTATTCATGTTTTTTTTCCTGTTAAATATTTTCTTCTACCACTAATCCCAAAGGTTGAATTGTGCTCGGATATTATATCAGAATTCCTGTATTTTCGCGAGTTAAAACAGGAAATCGAGTATTTTTCGCTATACTTTTATCTTCCCACATCCGAAATTTTTTTCCTTACTCCAAATTTTCCACGATTATATCGATAATAATTAACAATACACATCATCGAGACCTGTTAAAATGACATTCTAAAATTGTTTTGCATTAATAAATTCTTTTATTTGCTGTTTTTTTACTTTTGATGGCTCCATTTTCAATGATGCAATCTCTTTGCATCCAGTTTAAGAATCAAATTTTCCTGTTTTTTGTTGTTTACTTTGCTTTGCTTGGGGGCAAATAACTAAAATGTGTTTTATTTTGATTAAAATTGCAAATAAAATTTTTTTAAGCGAAATTGTGTTCCCGGGAGAGTTTAAAAATTTAAATTGAAATCGCTTTTAGTTTAAATTTGTCTTCAATTACGTTGATTGTTATTAATAATATGTTTATCATAGAGCTTTGAAATGTAAATTATGATAATTTTACTTTAATATATCCTTAAATATGCCGTTTTTTCCTTCTCTTTTGTTTGTTTAACGTGTTCATTTTGAAAATCGCGATCTCTTTGCATTCGCCATTGGAGTAGTACTTTTTGCATTTATGATGTTAATTATTCTGTCAAGAAGTAAATAACTAAAATTTCATTTTATTTTTTTGTTTAAATCATTAAATTGAAAAGTTTTAAGCAAAATTCTGTGTTCTTTAAGAGTGTCAATTGTCAAAAAGTTTAAGAAATTTGAAAGTTATTTTGAACTACTTACTATCTTATCAATAGTTATTAAAATAAAAATAAAATTAGCTTGTTATTTTTATTTTAATAATTATTTTATTTTTTTATGTGGATTCTAGTTACAAAATCATTAATAAGTGTCTTGTTTTTTAAGAAAGTCCTAATTTTCAATCAGTCTAAGTTTAATTTCGAACTGAAATATTTTTAATGGTTACCCTCCCCCCCCCCCTTGGTATTTGAATTTTATTTTGAGTCGGCTAATATTCAAAAAACAGTAAATGAATATTTTTGACTTTAAATTTAGTAGGTTATGCAATGTATTGTTGGAAAAAAAAATGATACAAGACTTGTGAAATTTTTAATAGGTCTCTTGTTTTGATACAGTACTAATTTTCAATCAGTCTTCTTTTTTTTCATTTTTAAATGATTTTTTAATAATTCATTCTCAAAATAAAATGTTTTTCCGTAATTACTCCCCTCCCCCCTCTCTTTCGGTATTTGAATTTTATTTAGAGTTGGCTAATATTCAAGAAGCAGTAAATTCATATTTTACTTTCAATTTCGTATGTTATTCAATATATTGTTGAAAAAAATAAGTAATACAAGAATTGTAAATTTTATTTTTTTTAATATGGTGTTAAAAAATGCGTCTTTCAACTAGAAAACACTCCTTAAAAATTGAAATTAGCTCCTGCAAAACTCCTTAAAAACTCCTTACTTTTAATTTTCAAATTTGAGTATGAACCCTGTGGCACCGCAGAGCGATAAATGGCGAATCTATTCGCTAAGCGAGCCAATACTACCAACGGGTTGCCATAGAACTTTTTAAAATTCAATCCACTGTTCGCCATGATACAGTTGGTCGTCACAATATTGTAGTTTTGTTTATTTTTTCGTACTTATATTGCTCTTTAGTACCAAGCGATTATATATGCTCATTTCGTTGTTACTAAAAAAATAAGTATGTTTTGCTGTCAATCGTCTCTCCTTTGAACACCAATTGCTTCATTGCAGTACATTCATTCTGGGGCATCAAAATGAAATGTCTCAACGAATAGATTCGCCATTTATCGCTCTGATGCATCAACGCTGTCAAAATGAACATCTGAGCTTTTGCGTCGCAATTAAGATCCTGTGAGCAACAATAATGAAACAAAATATTAAATAGAACAATATTATTTCATTGCTACATGTTTTATTTATCAGCTGCGAATTTAAGCGTATATTTTATTAATACAGAGATGTGAAAATTGAACGCCATTGCTATATGTTGCTAATTCGAAGAAACTAAACAGATGAATGAATGTCGTATGACTGAATCATGAGTTGTGACTTTACCTGAAAAAGGAATTCATTTCCCCTAAAAAGCAGTACTAATAAGGCCTTCGGCATCAATTCACTCTGTACTCCGCTTCAGTTAACTATATCAATATTTTTTAACCCTTAAAGATTGGATAAACATCACTTTTTACAGCAGAAACAATATGCTAATAAATGTAAACAAACATTTGGGTGGTCCTTGTTCAGCGCTCTCTAGCGGGCAAATCTTTACCATTGATGTTTTGAGTAATGAAACAGCCTGTATAAGACGTTATCTAGTGAAGCCTCGGTCAAACAGTTTCTGAGAGTGAAAAGAGTTTTCAATTTAAGTCATTTGTATCTTATGCATTTTAAATTGAAAGTATTTTTGAAAGTTTTTTTTTTATGTTCAGGAATAAAAGTTTCTCTTATAATTTGAAACATATCAATTTAAATAGAGTAATTGTAAGATTATATTTTATTTAAAAAAAAGTAATACTTGAGAAAATGAAATGAAAAAAGTTGAATTTTTAAAGAACAAAACTTTTCTCTCCCCCGTATTATTTTAGCATCTTTTCAATGTTTATCTTTCAAGAAAATTATGCTTTCATCGATAAAATCAAATTCTGAATGATAAATGTGAATGTTTTATCTTCACTCATTTTAATACTGAAAATTCTTATTTTACAGTCTATGCACAAGTTGTAAAAATGCTTGGTAGTGGAAGATTAGAAGCCATGTGCTTTGATGGTGTGAAACGTTTGTGCCACATCCGAGGAAAACTGAGAAAAAAGGTACTTTTTGCAATCTAAGTTTTATTTAAAACGGATTTGAGCTCTTGAATATACTTCATATCTTGTACAGTAGCTCCTTGTTATATCCCTTTCAGATGTATCTTGCTTTTCTTCAGGTTCCTAAAAAACAACACAAGGTTGGCATTCTGCCGGCAGAGAATGTTCTTCAACCTGCCTGTGGCAGAAACTGGCTAAAACTAAAAAGTGTCTTTTAATAGCTCTTATGATTTCTAAATCTGACTTGTATAAGTTAATAAAAAAATGTAAATCTATTTCGTCAATGTAAAAAATATAATTCATTGCTTTTCCTTTTGATTTAATTCAGAAAGAATGGTTAATTGCATGTGCTTGTAATATTAGGTTTAATCTATCAAAGGACGAGAATCTGATGGGTAGGGTGCTTTAAAAAAAAGAAGTGACCTACAAATTTAAACAGGGAATTACTGATTAATCATTTTCTAGATTTTACAAGAACTTCTTCCTAGAAATAATGATGTTCAGCTTTGGATGCCTAATCGCTGGAAATATGCAGCCATTTGGAGTATTTTCTCACCAAACATTTTATTTTCATCTCCAGATTTACAATTCTAGGTCAGATTTTATATGTTCCAATCCTTATAAACTCCTGCTTTTTAACAAGAGAAAAATAGTACCTATAAGACTCCTGAATTTTTCCATTATCTCCTTACCAACTCCTTATTTTTTATTTAACAGATGCCCTTAAATATTTTCTTCCACTAATCCCAGGAGTGATTGTGTTTAAGTATTATACTGGAATTCCAGTATTTTTTCGTGTGTTAATACCGGAAATTCGGTATTTCTCTCTCTGTTTTTATCTCACTACTTCCGATTTCTTTACTTACTTCAAATTTTCGACAATTATGTTGATAATAATTTATAATAATCATCATGTAGACTTGTTAAAATGTTATTCTATGATTGTTTTTGTGTTAATATTCTTTCATTTGCAGTTTTTATACATTTGGCGCCTTCATTTTAAATGTTGCAATCTCTATGCATCCGGGTTAAGAATAGAATTTTTCTGATTTTTGATGCGTTCTTTGCCTTGTTAATAGGCAAATAAGTAAAATATCTTTTTATTTCTATTAAAATCATCAGTCGAAAAATTTCAAGCGAAATTTTGTTTTTTTTTAATAGATTAAAAATTAAATCGGATTTAATTTAGATTTTGCTTTAATTACGCTGATTGCTTTTTATTATATGTTTATCTTAGATCTTTAAAATGTAAATTTGAAGACATTTTCCTTTTATATGCCATTTTTTCCATTTTAATGCGTTTATTATGAAAAGCACAATCTCTTTACATCCTCCATTGAAATAAGATTTTTGGCATTCAGTGATGTTTGCTATAGACTGTCAAGAGGCATACAACTAAAATTTCTTTTTATTTTTTGTTTAAATCATGAATTTGAAAAGCTTTGAACAAAAGTCTGCTCTTTAAGAGTGAATCGTAAAAAAATTTAGGTGGAAGTTGTTTTGGTCTTTGCTATTTTCAATTAGCTTATTATTTTTGTTTTAATATAATTTTTTAGAATGATTATAGATTCGAAATTATTATTAAGTGTGTTGTTTTTGAGAAAATACTGATTTTCAATCAGTATTTTTTTTATTTTATTATTTTTTTAAATTCATTTTCAAAATAAAATATTTTTCAATAGTTAACCCCATCCCCCCTCGGTATTTGAATTTGATTCTGAGGCTTCTAACACATTCAAGAAGCAGTAAATGCAGATTTGACTTTCATTTAGTTTGTTATTTAATGCATGGTATGATGGCAAAAAAAAATAATGCATGGGTTGTAAAGTTTTTTTTTTTTTGAAATATGTTGCTAAAATATATGTTTTAAAACTCCTTACTTTTAATTTTCAAGTTTGAGTATGAAGCCTGTAGGTGCCGAATTCAACGCCTGAAATTTTGAATTCCATTAAACATATTTTAATCTTTCTGATCTCAAACACAATATGCAAATAAAGTGAAAAATAAAGACGATAATTTCTTTATTCTTAATTTTTTAAAGTTCATATGCATATTATTGCTATTTGATATTTATCAATTTATTGTTTTTGTAATCTCATGCATGTTAATTCGCAGGAAAAAAAATAGATTTTTCATTTTAATACCTTCAAAAGTTATTTCAAATGCCATCATGATGCCTAGATTTAAATTCTTAGTTTTAACACTGGATGCTTAGCATGGTCACGGAAAATGTAAAAGGCTGAAAATATTACATGTTACATAAATAGTAAATCTAAAATTAATCTAATCAAATGTAAATTTTAAATTATTTACTCATTAATTATTACAACGGAGGAGCTTACATCCCTGTTATTAGGTGGAGTGTTTTTTTGTGTCCCTCGCTGAATCTGGTTTAAAGTAAGTTACTGATGTTTCAGTCATAGTGCTTAATCATCAATCTTATTTTGAAGGTTTGGATCAACCAAGGGGACATTGTCCTGCTCGGACTGAGAGATTTCCAGGATTCGAAAGCTGATGTCATCCTCAAGTACAATCCGGATGAAGCTCGAAACTTGAAAGCTTACGGAGAACTTCCTGAGCATGGTAATAATTTCGCCAATATTATTTGCAGTGGTAGATTTAAAAATTTGGTGGCTCTTTGCGAAGCTTTTTGGGACCCCTTAAAGATAAACAGAACTATCAAACTCTTTTTCTCATGTGCTTGTTTCATGCCCCTCTCAGTTGTGAGATTTTGCAACATGGTAAATCCTTATTTTTCGCTTGAATTCTTGGCTGTTTAAAAAACATCACATTTCACGCACAATGAATTCTGTCTGCTTGACGCTTACTCGATGGGCAAGCACAGGATGGCTTGAAAAAAAAATGTCCTCTAAAGTCTTTCATTTATTTTTTTGTCAGAAAGGAAACTTTTAGCTTCTCACTCAAGATTAGCATATTTGGATAGAAAAGCAGCTATCAGCAAAAATGAAAAATAGCCAGAAATTAGATGTTGCAGGACAAGTTGCAACATTAAATCAAAAACGACTTGATTGCTTTGTTCTAAAATTCGTAAGCTTCCCTATTTGTTTGTCCACCAATAAGTTCCTTAGACTTGTAGAATTCGTAGTGACAATCTCTGAGCTTCCTTTTACTCTTGACTTTAATTTTTGTGAAGCATGCGTTCTAAAGTCTAATAAAATGACCTACTATGTCCAAAAAATAATTTCAATGTATAGAGATTTTTTCAATAAACGGAAGCAATTTTTCTATAATGAACGTGGAGATTTGATATATGTTCAATGTATGAAAAATTTCTGTATGTAGAAGTTCAATATGTCGAGGTTCGACTGTATTGTAAATGCATAGCGTGACTCCTCGAATTTCAGGTATTTTTTCTCTGGAAAACCTTTAAATCTTGGAGAATTATTTTTGGATATTGTCTGGAGAGGCCACCTTGTAGAGGCAGCTCCTGTCCGATTAACACACCTTTTTCCCTTAAAGAGTGGTGGTATCTTTGGAAAAAAAAAAAAAAAAAAATTAACCATAAAATTAACCCAACCTCCTTTTTTTTTAGTTAAAAAATACTCCACCACAACAAACTTAAAATTCTACACAGCATTCATCTGCTACTTGATTTTTCAAATAAAATTTCGTTTAGCTTTAAGCACTACATATTAATGTACATGATTTTCACTTGCAGTCTTGCTGTTAATATGTAAATGTTATTTCTACAAATTGATTCTGATTCATTTTTCCCTTTTATAGCTAAGATAAATGAAAATGTGACATTTGGTGAAGATGAAGAGGATGATATCATTGAATTTGATGAAGTTGGCGGTGATGATGACATTGAAAATGTAAGCAAAATGTATTGTGTATGCTTTTCAGTTTGTGTGTGTTTGGAGGGGGGAGGGGGGTCATATTCATTATTCTTATGCTGTCCTTAAAAAAGGTCCTAATTTATTAAAGGCCCATACTTATGTTTCACAGCTTTTTTTTTTCTTGTTTATTAAAGTTGTAAAATTCTTTTTTACATCAGTTTTGAATCATTTTAAGAAATGTGCCAACATATCTTATTGACCATCAACAATCTGCTAATTTGGGAACTGGCTGAATCATTTTTTTTTCACTTTTTATTCTAGTGGGTTATATAGTGTTATTACTGAAATATTCTGCAATTACTTGTCAGTCATTATCAAAAAAGAAAGAAAAAAAAAACTCTAAAGTTATCTACAAAACTCTTTTGTTTGAGTTGTCCAGAGTTTTCCTCTCTTGTCCAGGTTTCAACCTCCCCTTCTGGATTTATGTCCAGACTTCAAAACTGGACTATAGATTTGAAGACAATAATTTAAAAATGAGGTAGTAAAAAGAAAAAAGATGCAAGTGGACTTTATAAAGTTTTGAGTGCAAAGCATGCTTAGTTCAAACCCCAAGTATGCTTTCATTGAACAGTTCTTCAAAATTAATGATGTATAGCAGCACATACCAATGCTACTTCAGGGACCGCACTAAGCATTCGCCACCTCGCCAAATGCGATAAAATCAAAAATTCGGCGAAAGAAATTCCGAAGTGGCTAAAGTGTTGCCGAAGGAAAATTCTCTGAAATCTTCACTGGGGAGAAAAATTATATGTATTGTATTACGAAAGAAAAATAATTTCAATTCTTTGACTAAAACTTTTGAAACTTGACTAAGACTTATAAAGTTTGGCTAATTTACTGGCTAACAACTTAAAACTGTTAGCGCGGTCCCTGCTACCTGTACCATCTCTTTTTTCCAAAACAGATGAGAGTACTGTAGTGTAGAAGACCATTATAACACATGTCTTGGGACCAGAGCTTTTGCTCTATAAGCCAATATTTTGAAAAGTGCCAATTTGAAGTTGGAGTTTTCTGATTAAAAAATTTTTTTGCAGAAAAAAATTAATATTGGATTCTAAGTCTAAATTGGGTCTAAATGCAAGAAAATAAAAGGGGGGAGGTCAAGGAAGTTATTTATCCCCTCCTTAGGTTACTTACTTTTAAACTGTTACAGATCTGATGAGTGTTACAGATCTGATGTTAATATGAGCTACATATTTGAGTTTATGCTTTCAGTCTTCATTAACATCTCTAAAAATGATATAATTTCCTTGCATTTTTAACATAGAATTAAGATAATTATATTAATATGTATATATTAGCTAAAAAAATCTAATTTCATTATAAAAAGCATTTCTTGAAAATAAAAATGAGTGATAAGGTTTTTAGATAAAATAAATTATGAGATTACCAAATCCAAGCTAATAAAACATTTTTGTTTTTAAACAACACACAACTTCAAATTTTTCAACACGCAACTCTCCTGCTTGCTTTTCTTTAATTAGTTGCAGGAAATTTAATTTCTTGATCAGAAATTCAAATTTAGCATGCTAGTTATTATCTAGTTATTTAGCAAAGTTATGAGAAATTGAAGCACTAAAAAAATAAGTAAATAAAATAATAATAATTAACTTAATTTCTGCGGTGTCAATTTTTCTTATTTTACTAACTTCTATTGTTAGGTCATACAAACCACAAATGAAGCAATTGTACTAAAACTCATTGCTTTTCATTTTTTAAGAACAAAAATATTCAATATATATGGCTAAAGCCTATGATTTTTGCTTTTTATAATTCTGAAACGTGTGAGTTAGTTCGGTAACATATTCGTTGTTTTTTAATGTTACCGCTCGGACTGTTACCGATCTGACAACCTAAGTTTTTTTTTATTCCCGAGTCGATCGCACTAAACCAAAATCAAACATGTGGTTTTTCACTTGTAATAAAGGACTATACTTATATATAAAATAATTTTTACTACTATTAAAATCTGTCCGCGTCTGTCTGTCTGTCCGTCTGAAGCTTGAACTCCTCAAAAACCGCTGAGCGTAAAGAATCAAACCTAATACCATTCGATTCGAAATTTTCTAAGGAAGACAATAAGACCAACCGCGTAATTGTACGACGTTAATTAGCTGAGATATTAATTAAAACGTTAATTAAATTCTTTGCACTTTTAAAATTCAAAGACATTTATTTCTTTCCGTTGCCATTTTAAATTAAAGCGTTATTAAATTATTGAACTATTTAAAATTCCAAGACTTTTATTTCTTACCGTTGCCATTTTGAATTAAATTGTTAATTAAATTGTTGAACTATTTAAAATTCCAAGACTTTTATTTCTTACCGTTGCCATTTTTAATTAAAACGTTAATTAAATTATTGAACTATTTAAAATTGAAAGACTTTTATTTCTTTCCGTAGCCATTTTAAATTAAAGCGTTAAGGGGTCTAGGGAGTCTTAAAATGAAAAATTTTCGATTTTCTGGAAAAAATATATGTTATATAGGATTTAATTCTGAACAGTTTGATGTCTCATTTTTTACCATCGGCAAAAAACTTTTTGAGTTATCATAAAAAAACTTTAACTATCCCCAATGAGTTTAATGTTAACAGCAGCGATCAAACTTCTTTTTCTCAGATGTCGGTTTTACAGTTTGCGTGCATGATATCTCAAAAAGTGTTTCATTTATTTTTATAAAATTTTGCATGCACGTACGTACAGCCTATCTCACCAATCTGAACCAAAATTTAAGTTTAAAAAATAATAATAAATATTTTTATTAAAATTTTAAAAATAAGAATAAAAATTTACAAAAATTTGGAGGAATTAATTTTTTTTTCTGAAAAATTGAGTTTGATTTTTGAGAAAAATTTAGGTTTAGATTGTTGAGATAATGCTTTTCGTAAGTGCATGCAAAATTTTATTAAAAAAAAATGAAACACTTTTTGAGATATCATGCATGCAAAACGTAAAATCGACTTCTGAGAAAAAGGGGTTTGAACAGCTGCTGTTAACATTAAACTCATTGGAGATAGTTAGTTTTTTTACGATAACTCAAAAAGTTTTTTGCCTATGGTAAAAAATGAGGTATCAAACTGTTTAGAATTAAAACCTTTATGACATATATTTTTTTCGGAAAATCAAAAAATTTAAATTTTAAGACTCCCTAGACCCCTTAATTAAATTGAACTTTTCAAATTGAAAGAGTGTTATTTTTTTCCATTGTCATTTTGAATACGTGTTATAACAAAGTTCTAACAATTGTTTTTATTCTAATTATTAATGACATATTTTTTCTCTGGTACCATTTTGAAAATGTGTTTTTAAATAAAATTGCAATTGCTGTTTTTAGAAGGGACTTTTTTTGGCTGCGATCCAAATATTAAAAGAACTTTTTCGTTTAGAGTTTTGCAATTAATTTTACAGGAAGAAAGCGGTTTGGAAATAATTGTTTTTGGTAAGGAATTTTATATGTTATTTAGGGAGAGTGCTAAGTATTGTATACTTGACATTGTCTTTCTTTTTGAGGAAGCATGTGCAAATAATTCGATTGATTCTTTGATGCAGGAAAGCTTTTTAGCAAGTCGCTTTAGCGGGGAGTAGTTTTTTTAACTTTTCCTTGGTGTTTTAAAGGCGAGCCGCCTTGGCAGCGAGTTGTTCATTGAAACTTTCCTCGCTACTGTAAAGGCAAGCCGCCTTGACGGCGAGTAAACTATTTAAACTTTTCTCATTACTTTAAAGGCGAGCCGCCTTGGTGGCGAGTAGTTTGTTGAAACTTTCCTCGCTATTTTAACCCCTTCCTTCTCGCTCCCGTGAAAATGACGGGGTGAAGTTTCGTCCTCTATTTCTCGCGCCCATGATATTTCCGGGCTGAAGTGTTCAAAAATAATGCGCGAAAAATAATAAAACAATCTATTTCTTATGCCCGGAATCATGTTTTATTTCTCAATATGTACACCAGATTGCTGCACTAGTCTATTTGCAACGTTTTTAGAGATAGTAACTCGCTACTATTGTCCTGATTGTGATGTTGGCCTTTGCATCGCATGCTTTGAAAGTTATCACACAAGAAAAAATTACTAGTATTTATTTAAATTATGCGTAAATGCAATAAAATTCTATTTGAATGTTTCAATCACATATTTTTTATTTTCTCTCTTTGTTGGAAAACAAACATTCAGTCATAACCCTGAATGTTGGCTTTCCTTGTTTTTTATTTATTTTTTAATTTCAAGCTAAAAATTAACTTAAACATTAAAAATGAATGCAAATATTGTATATACACTCAGTTTTATATAATTTTCTTGAATAAAAAAAAATAGGCACTTTTATTACCATTTTCTTCAAAATTATGCGAGCGTTAAGGGGTTAAAGGCGAGTTGCCTTGGCGGCGAGTAGTTTTCTCAAACTGCCTTCATTACCTTACAGCCCGTGCAACGCCGGGCCACGCAGCTAGTTATAATAAAAACTGCGCATTTTAGAGCATGTTACCGATCTGATGACTTAAATGACACACATTTTATAAAATCACTTTAAAAAATCTTACCTACAAATTTAGAAGCAGAAAGGCAAATTTTTAATTACGATTCGATAAAACATCCCACCAGGTACTCAGTATCACGTGGTATAGGTGCAGGAAATGATTTTGGGAGCCTAAACATAGATCGGAAGTTATTGTTACCACTCTGACGGTGGAACTTGGGACACGCTTATTTCGCATCTGCTAGAAAATCAGAAATCGATTTAAACAAAAATGAAGTAAAATATTAACAAAGGGGTCAAAATAGAAACTTTTTTGTGCAAGTGCGTTTTTTTGGGAAGTTAGAAAGTGCGCATGACCTGTTTGCATGCTAAGCTTTGCTACTGGGGACACGTTACCGATCTGATTTTTGATGTATAAAAACAATATTTTCTGAAGAAAATTTTTTTTTTCTGATGTTGTTAGATGAAATGAAAGCAAAACCTTATCTTCTTTCTGGGGAAAATTATTTTTTTAACTAGTTATTGAAATACTAGTGAAAATTCACTTGGGACTCAAATTGGCACTTTTCTAAATATTAGTTCCTATACAGTTTGCTGCTTTATATAGATCATTTCACAGATTTTGAAACAGACTTAGAAAACACCTGTATATTCGGAATTTAAAAAATATTTACAACTGTAGGAAGTATGAAAGCACTAACTTTGCAATATAATATATATGTTGTCATTCGTAAGCATATTTTACAACCAAAAGAAAGGGCATTATTCTGCACTTCTGCTTGCTTCCAGCTTTGCATAACAGCTGCCTGCATTTTCAAGAGCGATCTAGTACCAGGGGTGATTGTGTTCTGGTATTTTACCGGATTTCCGGTATTTTCATGATTGATTCTGGTATTTTCATGTTCGAAAATACCGGAAATAAAATACTTTTAATTATGCTTTTATCTTCCCACCTACAGTAGCCTTTTTAAGCCCAGTAGTTTTAAAAAATTCAATCGAATTGCATCCGATATCAGAATCGAATTTTTCTCATTTTTGATGCTCATTACCCTTTGTTAGAAGACAAAAAAATGAAATATCTTTTTATTTATATTGAAAAATCATAATTTCGCTCGAAAAACAAATTTCGAGCGAAATTCTGTGTCCTTTATAAAAATCAACATTTCAAAAAGTTAAAAATTGAAGCTCTGATTTTTTTTTATTTTTGCTTCAATTATGTGGATAGTAAAACTAATATATAAGTTAAAACATTCCATGCTCTTTAAGAGTGCCAGATGTCAAAAACTTAAATGCTGAATCTCTGGCTGAATTTTATTTTTTTTTTAACTATTTAAGTTTTTTAACACATACATAACATCTTCAAATGTTGTTTAACCTAAGTGTTAATAAATATGAAATCTTTGTCTCTGGTTATATTGTGCTGATTAGGAGATTTATAGGTACTGCATCTGCATAAATTCTTTTCCATATTTTCTGTAACAACTTTCATTACTTTTTAAATATTTTCGCACAACAAACAGTAATTCTGTTAGACTTTTACTCTCTCCTTTAAATGTTTTTTGGAGATAATTTGTACAACACCAGCTCAAAAGTTACTTTATTGCTCATTTATAATTTAATTAATTGCATACATCATATTTTGACTAAAAACTATGTGAAACAATTCGAATATATTGAATGTGTGTTTATAAAAGGCAATTATTATATATGTATAATTATAAAATTGGGTGTTCTTAAGTAATAGGGGCCTTGGTTTACACCCCCCCCCCTCCCCACACACACATTTTCTCATTAAAACTTTCAGGTATTTTTTCATGAACTCACAATTAGCCCTGTAGTATGTGTTTTTTCAACCTGAATACTAATTCTCATATTAAAGTTTTGAAATAAGATAGAAAGATGAAAGTTTAATTTGTCGAAGAGCTTTTATGTTTGCTACACGGAACTGGTTTCTTAAATATCAAAACTTATTGATTACTTCCAAATAGTTTTGCAGTTAATAGAGAATTGCGTTACATGGATAAAGGCTACAAAGGTATTCTACTGTATCTTCTACTGTTTTTACTAGTTTTCTCCTTTTTTTATATTTTGGCCCATACGCTCCTTTACTTCTAGGTGCTTCAAATTTAATGTTATTGAGCTAGCATATCTGTGTACTCCTGTTCACACTAGATAACTGTTGATAGGCGAGAAAGAAGCCAAACTTGACAACCTGACAACTGCCCTACTACATCAGAATATTTTTCATAGCTTAAATTAATTGTGACCGTGTAATGTTTATTTTTAACACATTTGTATACGTCCATATGCAAGATTTGGTGTATAATTTGGTAATTACTACTTTAATGGGGTTTGATTTTCAGTTTGAACTCTTTTAGTCAATAACTTCAATATATTTATGTTTAGACTACAGGTCACTATTTCTACTGAAGGTCTTTTTTTCATGCTTGGTCACTAGAAATAACCTATTTTTTGTAATGGTCACTGAAAGTTTCTAATTTTAATGAAATTAATTGCTGAATTAATGTCGAAAAATCGTTAAATTGTAAAAAAAATAGATTTTTAGTGACAAAACCAGAATGATAATTTTGAAATGAGTTTCTCTCTCGTAGTGCATAAATCAGTTTCCCTCAAACAGTTCTTGAGCGGAAAGCGTAGCATTTGCTAGCAGACAGGGCATATGATGAAGCAAAATATGTTGACTTTGCTATAACAAGCTTTGACGCTAAGCAATTACATTGATAGCAACTATGCCTGTATCTTATGGAAGCATTGCTGAAGAAATGTAGGTACTTTATTTAGTGAAAATGGGAAACTTACAGAGCAGGTGAAATCTAAATTAAGAAATACAGTCGAAGCAGTTACTTTGCAAATTCATGCAATCAAGCTTTTGCATGTTTTCAAAGTCATGATTCTTAGTGCTGTTGGTTTTGTATGCTATTATGTTTCTTACCAGGAAACTATCAAATGATATAATGAAAAAAATAGGCAGCAATCAAACAAGGCCAGTAAAACATGGTTTTGGACTTAAATTATTTACCCTCCTCTCTATGTTAGAGATAGGTCTCAAAATCTGCTGAAAAGATAACTAAAGTTTGAGTTTCAGTGAGAAATGAGAATTTTTCCTCATGCTTTGCTGATGGATGGCCTGTTACATGCAGACAGCACAGCCATTTGGTACCTGCTATCTCTCTTGCTGAGTCTTTAAATTTATTGATTTTTTAAAAAAGTTTGACACACTTTAAGACCTTATATCTTGAAAATGAGGAAAGGAGACCAAGTAACTTATTCATCAAAAAATGAATGAATAAATAAATAAAATCACTATGTTCTTCCGATTGCTACCTATTTATTTTCTTATTTTTGCACCAGTTATGTTCTTTCCTGGTTGGGAATATCTGTTAAGTTGCCTCTTCTGTTCAACCATCAATTTAGCAGTAGTCCTACCGGGCTCGGGTATTCTGTGGTGTCTTTATTGATTTGACACTTTGTATGAGAACTCGTTCATAACATATGAGGGAAGTTCAAATAAATGTATTTAAAGAAATGATTTTTTTGTGTGTCAAATAAGTGATTTTCTTTGTTACAGATTTGATGTCTTCTGAAGTATTGCCTGTCCTTTTCTCGTTTAGTGTCTGTGTCTTGCATAATTTTGCCATTGGAATGATGGCTACTTCTTAATACCTGTTGCTTAATATTAAAATGTTTATTTATGGAAATAAAATTCTTCTTAAACAAAGATTTTAAATATTGTTACAAATAAAGGACTGAATTTTGAGTTTTCATTGCACCTTTTTGATTACTTAAATAGACAAAAAAGATTAAAAAAAAAAGACAGTAAGATAAATGAATTGGCAAACTGATCAACTGCCAAATTTGTCAGCTAAAGTGAATTTTGGGTGACAGATTTTCTGAACTATATTTAAACATCTAATAACTTCCTGTTTGGAAAAAATAAGGTTCATACTGGTAGTACAGTCAGAGGGGAGGTTTTTTAATTCACCTTCCCAGAACTCATGCTTTTAACACACACTCATTTCACACTCCAGGGTCCCCCGTACCTACCACAGCTTCGTGGTTTAACCGGGATAGGGCCCCGAAGAGCGCTCTGTTCTTTTGAACCAGAACCTAGGGTCAAGCAAACCCTAGGCCCAGCACCCCCAGAGGTATAGTTTCACTTGGATGACTTTGTGACCACAACATTTTTAACGCCTCCCAGCCACCATTAATCAAGACGGTGGATCTTTGATCGGCTGGGATCGAACCCGGGTCCCTCCGGACACGAGTCCGATGCCTTACCGATCGTGCCACCACGGCCCTTTTAACACACACTGCTAATCCTATTAATATGGTAATTTATATCCATATTGGTGTAGTTGATGACATAAATACCCACTAAGAAGATTTGTTTTGATCGGTTGATGAAGCGTTTCCGTGACTGAGCTCCATGTTCCATTCAAAGGCGACAGGGATCTGAAACAGAAAATATATCACCAATTCTTTGCTAAGAAGTGGTGTGATATTTTTTAACTATGAGTTTTTAATTTCCTACGAACAATGCTATGAAATTCTGCTATGTGAAACATGGTTTATTATTATAATAATGGTTTAGTCTACCTATTTAAGGATATGCTCTGCTGACTCTGTACTGCCCGGCTTGTCTGCCCTTGATCCCAGTTAGTCTAGATAAGAGGTTTTACTGTACTTGGAGCTGGGTTATAACTTTCCTTCTTGCTTAATTTTACTTCATTTACAATGCATTGTTTGTACGCTCCTTCAAAACTACTGCCATACTCCTTCATTTAGAAAATTGTTTTGCAAGGCCCTTCAAACTCCAGCATTTTAGAATTAACTCCTTCAGAACTCCTCCATTTTTACTTTCTTCTATATCTAATACTAGCAGTACCCGCACGGCGATGCCCGTGCATTTAAATGGGAAGGAAGTTAAAATTTAAATTCACTCCAACCCTCAGAAGTAAAATTATTATAGGTGAAACGGTATAGTTATTGGCTAATTTAGCGACATCGTATTTGTACGCTTGAATAAAAAATGAATGAAATATTTCTGAATAAATAAAAGACTTCATATGATACTATATTAATGTACTTTACTACTCATACTGTCTGAAAACACTTTTTCAAATATATTATTAGAAAAAAATCAACGCAGAAACAAAAATGTCAAATTGATAGTAATTGGCCACCTTATAATAGTTATGGGCCATGTAAACATTCAATGTTATACTGTATTATTCATACATATACGAAAATATTATACCTTTACATGAATATGATATACCATTATATGAAGGTATTATACCGTTAATTGAATATATTTTCCGTTCATTAAGTATATTATAACATTATAGCATTCAATATTTTTCTCCATCTTTCCCTTTTCTATTTTTTGACTTATCTTTATTTGTTTTAGTCTTCTTTAAAGCATTTTCTTTCTGTACGGCTGCTTGTCCATTCCGTTCTCTTTTCTTTTCTTTTTTTTCCACTCCTTTGCTGCTTTTCTTGTTCATTATTTTCAATAGCTGCTCTATAACTCTCAGAAATAATAAAGAATGTTTTTTTTTTTTTTTTTGTCTATCCTATTAAGAAATGTTCTCTTACTTTTTGGCGTATTTTGTTGGTAATCATCGATAAATTTGTTACAATGAGTTGTTTTGTTTGAAGTAGATGGCGTGTACAAATTTATAGGAGTTTTCAGAGGAGTTATACCAATTTTTGCTACTGTCACATTATCTTCACTGGTATATGGGGTCCAATAACTACCATTTCCCCTAGTCTTTAAGTAAAATGTTCTTCACAACCTTTTAAATTCCACTAAAAGTCTTGTAGAAGTTTAAAACCTAATTCGCCAAATAAAACAAAAATACATTAAGTTAAGTAAGTAACAAGAGATATTAATTATTCAAATTTTGTCACTTTTCAAGGCTTAACTCTATACGCAAATTTAAACCACTATGTAACTTCAGAGACGAAAGAGCAGTTTGCATGGAATGGCTCTAGTGTTTCAGTTTTGCGTAGAGTTATGCCTTGAAAATTGACCAAATTTGATTAATTAATATCTCCTGTCGTAATTAACGGACAGAAACGTGCAACAACTTTTCTTTTTCAGAAAAAAAACCCTTTCCAGCTACATATAATGTTATAGGGTGGGGGAAGGTCCCCCCCCCTCGATTATGGCGGATACACCAAAAATGATACTAATTAATCAATTTAAAAATAACTAATTCGAAATTTAGAATTTGGCTTTCAAGTTGCATTACAGGGTGATACGTTCGAATTTTTGTGCCAAGTTTCAGGTCTGTAGGTGCTGTAGGGGGCTTCTGGCCAGCGGTTACAAACGTACAAACAAACGAACACCGTCATCTTTATATATAGAGATATAGAAGAAAGTACTGGATTAGTGAAAATTTTAGAATGTCGAATTTTGACGGATTTGCCCGGTTTGAGGTGCGCTGAGTCTATTTCGATCATTTTTGGAAAATGTCTGTATGTGTGTGACCAGTTTTTGTGGCCGCGCTAGAGAAAAAACTACTGCATGAAATCGAACAAAAATTTTTGCACACATGTACCACCATGTGAACTGGTGCACCTGACTTTTTTTAGCGAATTCCTCCAGGGGGGGGGGGAAGGGGTGGAGCAATCGCACGTTTTCTGCGCGTGGGTGATGGCTATATCTAAGGAAGTAACCGGCGGAATCAAACGAAAATTGGTCCATAGGTAGACCCTATTGAGTACAGGTGCTGATTCAATTTGTGTGCCAATATCTCAAAGGGGGGGGGTGAAGCAATCGAGCGTTCTTCTTATTTAATGTCACTGCTATATCTCGAGAAGTAATGAACGAAATCGAACAAAAATTGGTACTCAAGTAGACGTTAAAGAGTACAAGAGCTGATTCAATTTTTGTGTCAATTGCTTAAAGGGGGTCGTGCAATCAAAAGTGTTTAGTTTCATTGCACCTGCTATATCTCGAGAAATATTGCTGCGATTTGAATGAAATTTGGAATAACACTAACCCAATATGGAAGCAAGCATCAATTAAATTTTGGCGCCAATCGCCCCAGGGGGAGGGTGGGGCGATTTTTGCGCTTAGTTAACAATGCGAAGAATAAATTCATTAAAAAATCGCTTTCACGCTATTTAATTATCAAAACATCTAAAAACTTTCAATGATTTGAAATTTTTAACTGTTGCCAATTTCTTTTTACTAACAAATAAAATGTTTGCAATTAATCTAAACATGGCTTTTGCAATGATTTCCAATTTCGCTCATTGATTCTGCATTTGCAGGGGTATTACGATAATTGGGAAATTGGAGCTGTCTCCAACTATTCGGGCGAGTATTTTATTTTGTAACCGGAATTCATAAGATAGATATCTGTGGTTGGTGACCTTTGTAGAATTAGTTTTACTAAATTGGAAACGTTTGATGTAAATAACGCAGAATGTGAAAAAATTGACATTGGCCCTTTAAGGCAGGAATTCAACTGAAACAGGCGATCGCAAATTACAGTCGCTACTGGAAATGAATTACATTAGAACGTTTCTTGATAAAAAACATCGTGACGTTTGCCTATGAAAAACGAGTTAGATAAAACGTCACAGCCTACTTGGCGAATAAGAGGAGATCGCTGACTGCTTGTGAGCTCTTATTGGCTCCACCCGTAGTGACGTCAGTTCCAAGTTAAGTTGCATTAGCATTTATTTTGCGATCGCATCGAAGCGATTGCAATGGTGTTTCACTTGAATTCCTGCTTTAGAATCAAGCCACAGATATAGAAGAAAGTTTCGTGACGGCTCTACGGGCTACGACAGCTAGTTAACGATGCTATTAATATTTGAAAACGAAATTTCGCTTAAGTGTTCATTCACTGGTCGGTTTACCCTATTACAACTCTTATGTCTCCGAATCTTACTTTTATTTAACTACATTGAAGATGTCGCTAATGCTGAGTGTTTAGTTTTTTAAATTTCACTCCTTCTCAGGGTTGCTAGATTTAAGAACTGTAAATACGGGACAGGCTCTTGGGGGAAGGGGGGAGAGATTGAGAGATGAAGTCTGAAGTTCGAAATTTTGCAACCTTGACTTTGATATTAAACGTTTCTCACAAATTTAAACGAAGAAAAAAAGAACACAATGATCATATGAATAAAAACTTCATTTTTCACCATTACATTGTTATTTTTTGTCATGAATATTGGTAGGGAAAGGTTTTCCACTAATTATTGTGAAAATTCGTATTTCCGTGTTCATGACGCAGGCCCGTCATTTCAAATTTTGCCGTTTGGGGGGGGGGGGTAAATTATACCAAATTTCAATGTAAATTATACCAAAAAAGCAAAAGCCACGCCCATTTATATGTAAGTGCATTAGTTTCCAAAACCAGGGGGGAGGCCATTGACCACCCGTCCTGATGTCCCAAATGACGGGCTTGTCTTGCGCGAGAGATACTATAGTCGCTTCTACTGATGACTAATGTTTAGTATGTACTTTTTCAAAAAACTAGATGAACCAATGGGGAAATTTGAACTGAAAATAATTTTAAGGAGTCATTAACAAAAATTTTGATTACAATTGAGTAGGCAGAATTAAACCTTACTATTTGAACTCACTATAAGAAAAGTTAACCTAAAACAAATTAAAAAAATCAGTATTCAATATTTTTTCGGGAAAAACTGTACAGTTTTGTCAATATTAGAACATGATAATTGATCTTATGTAACCTCGGAAAATTCCTTTATTTTTAAATCATGTTTGCTACTAGATTTTAGTGCTGTAATAATTCTTTCTAAGTTTTGATGGTCTTTAGGATGCCATGAAACTCACTGTAATTTATATTTCTGTCGCTCATGGTAAAAATTATGCATCTTCAAGGTTTTAAAACGCGCATTTGTTTGCTAAATGGAATAACATTTAGTTACATCTTTTTGTATAAAAGCGAAGCGAAGCAAATTTCAAAAGATTGAAATTGATTGATTCAAAAAAAAAAAAAATTTAGTGACTAATAATAGCTGAACACATATATTTCTTGAAAAATTAAGAAGGGCTTTTTGCACCATAAGGCGTAGTAAAATCATTTACAAGGAGATACACCACTTTTACAATGAAGGTTTGTTGATTGTCACAATAATTTCTGCTCTAAATGAATAGAACACTAATATTACTTCAGAACAGGAAAATATTATAATTCAATCAGTTTTCTTATCACTCAGTTTCACATTTCTTGTTTTACTCTATTTTTTTCTGAAAATAATGTTTCATTTTGCAAAATGCTGCTTCTAGCCAGAATACGGGACTTTAGCCGTCCCGTATCAAGGTTCCCCGGGACGCGGGACAATATTTCAAAAAACGGGACTGTCCCTTGAAATCCGGGACGTCTGGCAACCCTGCTCCTTCTCCTAGTGTCATCAAAGATGACATACAATTGCGTTTCGAGAGCTTTAATTAAAAAAAAAATAGTAGCAATTACCCCTGGACTTCTTTTAGCATCACTGAGAATTGCCAACAATTTCGTTTTTGGAATCCTGTCCTTAATTATATCAAAGATCACCCGTTAATGCATTTGTTGGGGGGGGGGGGGAGAAGACTCTTCTGAAAGTATTTCTTATGCAAATTCAAAAAAAATATGTTTCAAATTGTGGTCAGACTTTAACAGAATTTAAAAATTACTAGTAAAGTATTGGATAACATGGTTTTAAATAAATTAGAAAACTTTGAAAGGCATGAATTTTTTTTTACTTGCTGCCTGGTAAATTGTCATCTATCATTTTCCAAACCTCCCTATCGGCTCCCAATTTTATTTCTTCCACATAAAATTAGATCTATCCTTAAACCAATGTTGTGTGCCTTTTCCAGACTATAATTCTGCAAAGATAGTTGGGATGGAAAATCTGTCCAATTGCTCCAAACTGCACCGATTTTGAAATCCTGCTACATGATCTGCTCCCAAAACGGTGAAATTCGCAGATTCTGCTCCAAATGCAAAAATCTATTTTCAAAATTTGCCTTAGGTGCGCATAGAATACCAAAGATAACGACATTCTGCTCCAAAAACTGAAATTTGCTGATTTTGGGCCTGGGCTTGCGGCCGGAAATGAAGAGTTGCTATTTCTTTTCTTTTTTACTTTCTTCTATATCTAATATATAGAAGAAAGTATTGGTTTCGTGAAAATTTTCGAATGTCGAATTTTGACGGATTTGCACGTTTTGAGGTGCTCTGAGTCCATTTCGACCATTTTTGGAAAATGTCTGTCTGTCTGTGTGTCTGTGTGTGTGTGAGTCTGTATGTGTGTGACCAGTTTTTGTGGCCGCGCTAGAGCAAAAACTACTGAATGAAATCGAACAAAAATTTTTGCACATATGTACCACCATGTGAACTGGTGCACCTGACTTTTTTTAGCGAATTCCTCCAAGGGGGGTGGAGCAATCGCACGTGTTCTGCGCGGGGGTGATTGCTATATCTCAGGAAGTAACCGGCGGAATCAAACGAAAATTGGTCCATAGGTAGACCCTACTGAGTGCAGTTGCTGATTCAATTTGTTTGTCAATATCTCGAAGGGGGGTGGAGCAATCGCACATGTTCTGCGCGGGGGTGACTGCTATATCTCAGGAAGTAACCGGCGGAATCAAACGAAAATTGGTCCATAGGTAGACCCTATTGAGTACAGGTGCTGATTCAATTTGTGTGTCAATATCTCAAAGGGGGGGTGGAGCAATCAAAAGTGCTTATTTTGTCATTGCACCTACTGTATCTCGGGAAATATTGCTGCGATTTGAATGAAATTTGGAATAACACTAACCCAATATGAAAGCAAGCATCGATTAAATTTTGGCGCCAATCGCCCCAGGGGGAGGGTGGGGTGATTTTTGCGCTTAGTCAACAATGCGAAAAATTAATTCATTAAAAAATCGCTTTCACGCTATTTAATTATCAAAACAGCTGAAAACTTTCAATGATTTGAAATTTTTAACTGTTGCCAATTTCTTTTTACTAACAAATAAAATGTTTGCAATTTATCTAAACAAGACTTTTGCAATGATTTCCAATTTCGCTCATTGATTCTGCATTTGCAGGGTTATTACGATAATTGGGAAATTGGAGCTGTCTCCAATTACTCGGGCGAGTACGTATTTTATTTTGTAACCGGAATTCATAAGATAGATATAGAAGAAAGTTTCGTAACGGCCACGACAGCTAGTTTTTTAATATATAGATCTCGCCAAAACGCTTCCCCGATGCAAAAGAATTTCTTCCGATTTTCGTCAACGATGCGTCATAAATTCATGATCTCTTTCCTACTTTTTAAATACAATTCAAGGTTGATTTTGGCGGAAGACTTCCTTCTTTCAGCCCACTGGTCCCCAAGGACCCCAGAAAAAGAAAAAGTCGGGGGGTTCATATGCAAAATCCACGAGCCAGTTGCAAAAAATCTGAGCAACAGCCTGTATCAGGCCCGTCGAGAGGGGGGGGGGCAAGCCTGTGCATTGCATAGGGGCCCGTGAGAGGTCAGGGGGCCCGCGAAGCGGGCCTAAAGAGCTAATATCAAGCGAAAAATTTCTGTTTTTTTTTTTTATAATGGGTTAGCCATTTAGGATCTAAGATTACTGTCAAATGTTCAACGCTCCACATTAAAAATGAAAAATTTCATTAGTTTTTTTTCTCAGACCCTACTTTCGGCACATCTCACATATATTAGAGCTTCTTTTTAAAGGGAACGTAACACGTACCCTTTTCTCTGGCTTTTCGACTTTTCTTGGAACTGGGCATGAAAAGTTTCGACCTTGGTGTATGTGACCTTGCAGGCCAGGACTCTTCAAGAAGGTTTGTGGGCGATCGCCAAGGGCCCCCGTGCCAGGAAGGGCCCCCAAATGAGAGAGAGAGGGAAAAACTGTGACATTTTTTTTTTTTGGTTTGCAGATTTTTATTTATTTCTGCTACTCTTTCTTTTCTATTAATTAGCTTCATTATACTTTTTTACAAGATACTTCACATCAGTCTTGCTTATTTCACATTTGTAGCATCCATTCAAGGCCGTGTACAAAGGGTGGGCTCAGGGGGCTCGGGTCCCTCCCAAAATTGATAAAACAAATTTAAATGAAACATAATTGGATTGGCATTTGTTCCAAAGATAGGAGAGTGAAAAACAGCAGGGCTAGAGGGGGGCCAGTAAGCTTTCATCTCTTTACTATTGTTGAATTGAAAAAATAAATTACTTCCAGTGGCGGATTTAAGGAGAAAATTGAAACCTGTGTTCCGGCTGGAAATTTCAGAGGGCAACAAATTAAATTGTGGCTCAAAGCAGACAATCAAAAGAGAATCATGACCCCCTTGACGGGACCAAAGAGTTTCTAAAATCTCACTTTTAGACCTTTAGTTATGGAACATTTCCAAGTGAGAGCACTCGATCTCCTCCCCCCCCTGCCCAATGTCATCAAAGACATCTAAAAATTGCAAATTTCGGGAACAAAGCTCCTTACCCGTCTCTTCACTAACAATTTGATCAGAGATCTCTCTCTCCCCATTTTTTATCTAACGTCTTTAAAGGTAATTTCTAAATGTGTAATTAGAATGGAGAGCTCCCGAATTTCTCACCTTAGCATCACTAAAGATGATTAAAAATAGCATTTTTAAGCCTCAAAACTGTTTTTTTTTTCACGAGAGAGAATTATAACGATTTTTCTTTCTCTAACGTTACCAAACATAGCGTAAAAATGCACTTTTAGGCCAGAAATTTCGAAAAATTTTCCAACAGAGTCCTGACCCCCTTTATCTAGTTTCAACGAATTATAGCATAAAAGTTGCGTTTCTGAAACTTCAATAAAACAAAGTTTCTAGGGGGGGGGAGACTTCTGAATCTTTTTCCAACTTTTTTCCTAACATCATTATAGTTTGACGAAATGGGACTTTCGGATGTATAGGGGGGGGGGGGCAAGCTTGGTCATATGAGCCCCCTCCAAAATTCTAACCTTTCTACGCCACTGCATCCAGTACTTGAATAAAGCAAAGTGGGTCCCCGGAGCGACATTACTTTTTGGGCCCCTAACCCGGGGTTTCCATCTCAATGAAATTGCCTCGTAAACGTAGTGTTTCATTGAATTCTATTCTATATTATAAGTATGTGACTGATTTATCTGTTCTTTTTGGGGGGAAGGGAGCTTACTTAGTATCAGGGCCCCCACATCAATTCGTGAACCACAGGACCAGATATTGTAATGATGGCCCTTTTGCCCCTACAAGCCTACAACACTCCGCCCTCTATCAACTTATTAATGTTTTGGCAGACATTTGAAATTTTGAAATTTTAAAAATTTTGCTTCATTTTGAATTACACTCTGTGGTCAGTTTTTTTTTTTTTTTTGCAGTTTACTACAATTATTTCATTGAAAATGTAGTTAACTACAGCTGCAACTTTTTTTTTTTTTTTCAAAAAGAAGCAACTACGATCCACTTTCGAAATGCCCATGGATGTTTCTGAGGATAGTTTTAAATGTTGAAAAAAAACCACGAAAATTGATATTAAGATGATAAATAAAAGTTATTATAAATGTGATATGCTTCTTTTTTTTGTCCTTTTGAAGCCCTTGTTCTACAGTGGTGGATTTAGGGATTATGGAGCCCCGTTGTCCATTGCTCTTACAGTAAGCAATTGTGGAACATTCCTTTCAGGGCCCCTATGTCGTGGGGGTCCCTAGAAATTGTCACATTTGTGATATGACCTTTCCCCCGCCCAGGCCCGCCGTAAGCTGGCGTGCAACGCTTACACCGCATGTGGGAGTCTCTCGAAAGGGCGCTCAATTCAGCCTTATCGTTCTGAGTATGATGACAGATTTTGTTTTTCCGAAGTTAAGAAACAAGCATTTATGTTTTTAAAAAATATTCATTAAAGAAGCTAGGATATTTTTGTGGGAGATTGTAACTGAAACTTTTTTTCTTTTGCAACGGTAAAGGGGCTGCAAATTTAGCGTTGTCGTTCCGAATATCACTGCACATTTTTTTTCCTGCACTAAGAAACAATCATTTAACTGTGTTTTCAAAATTTTCATTGTTTTTCATGACTTAAAAAAATTAAATAAGATATTTTAATTAAAAAAATCGTCAATTTCAGCTCTTTTTAATATATTTTTGCTTTGCTACTGATAAACCCTCACTAGCTATTCCTTCTCTCTTGGCTCAACGATTCGGCCTTCCTTATCTTACGGCAAGAAACCGCTATTGTCCCTTTATGAGCTGTCTTCCGAGAACTTAGTGGGAGGTCAATCACAGAGCCACTGTGTAAGTTTCAGGGGTAATAATCCCACAGGGATGATCCCTGCCGATCTGTCAATTGATTACCTTTGATGTAGTCCCTCCTGAATGGACCCATATCGGTTCCTATAGGGAAGGCGGCCATGAAAATTTGTGATGCTGATGCAAGGTTTGTACTACCAGATTTCCGTAAACAGGCTTTTTATTGCAGTCATTTATCACAGATGTCTAGATCAACTGAACAACAAAAGTCTTCTTATTATTCCCATGCCTTTTAAAAAAGAAGCAAAACTTTTGATCACTGGCCAATTGTCGTGGAAATAGACAATCACTTTTGATAAAGCCGTCTTCAGGTTCATTTCCTGGGATTATTTTTCAGATTACTATAACCAGTAACCTTTAATATCACCAGGAACATTTATATTTATCTTTTTGCGTGTATAAAAGTCCTCTGCTGAGTCCACAAACATATTGTAACGAGTCCGTAGCACCTTCAACTTTCTTCAAATGAGCATTCCAATCTTGAGGAAGTAACTATAAATTTATTTACAAGTATTTACACTATTTACAATATGAGCAGGAAACAATTGCTAAACATCCAGCAATTAGGTAGCAAACAGTACACTGTACTCTCAACAGTAACTCAGCACCACGTATCTAACGTGAACAGTAATTAGGAAATTACAAAAGCAAAAACAACATTCGCCCAAAGCGAATAAAAACGAGCCTCTCAATAATCCAATCTGAGAAAAACTAAACTGACTTGTGTTCAAGGCCAGCTATTTATACACTGAAGGACATTTCCACTACGTTCTAGTAAAATCTGGAGTATTCTGTTTATTCATAAATTTGACTAATCCATTCACGAAAATTCCAGCAAATAAAAAGAAAAACCACTCCGAGCGAAAAATGTCTTCATGCTTATCAAAGTTAGGGCAAGTGTAAAAATTACAAAGTGTTTCAGGGCCGGTATACAGATGATAAAAGTGATATCTTCAGATACTTTTGCAACATGTCGCCAGATAAAACCAAAACTAGTGAAAATGAAGCAAGGCAGGAAAAACAACAATTATTTACAAGATTTGTAACATTGCCCCCTTCCCAAGGACTGCACGTCCCGGGCAGTACAATCCCCAGAAAGGAAGCAAGGGAAAATTTACAGGTGCACACATTACATGATGACCAATCATAAACATGATAAACAATAACAATGAGCACATGAAAGAAACAATAACATTGATAAAGTAATATTACAAACAATTAAAGGCAAAAGTTATTTACAAACAAATTACCATGGTAGCTTTAGATTTACTTTACGAACTATGGCCATAGTATGGGGCTAGCCGATCATAATGTACAACCCTAGGTTTTGAATGTGATGACTTCTGGATCCTCACTACAACGTCGTTCAGCCGGTGGAGGACTGTGTAGGGTCCATCCCAATGCGACTGCAATTTGGGTGATAGACCTTTACGTCGGATGGGATTCCATAGCCACACCTTGTCACCTTCTTGAAAGTCATGGCCAGTGGACCTTGTGTTGTATCGGGTCTTCATTTTCTCCGTCGCGATGTTGATTCGCTCCCGTGCGAAGTGATGAACGTCTTCCAACCGGGCCTGGAGATCCTGGACGTACTCTTCAGGCGATGAAGGCGCATCTGGAGGGAGACCGAAGACGAGATCACAAGGTAGCCGAAGCTCTCGGCCGAAGAGCATCTGTGATGGGGAATATCCGGTGGTCTCGTGGACAGCACTGCGGTAGGCTAGAGCTCCTATAGAAGACAGGCTGACCTATGCCGCCATTTTGATGCCCATGATCTCAGATGTAAACAAGAGTACGCTGCTATGTTGGCGCATTTATCGCTTTTATTGCGCGTTCTACAATTTCGTTAAAAACAAATTTCCGAGTTACGTACTTTAATAAGAAAATTAAGTAGTTTAAGGGGTTGTTTCTCTGAGAATTAAGGTATCGGTGATTTGCGAATTTTACTGAAAGTTTCTTCTATATTTTCGATCATTTTCATATTTATAATAAAAAAAAGCATTTAAGTATTTTTTTCATGCTTCAAGTTCTTAACATTAAGTTTTAAAATTGTACACAAAATAGTTTTTAATTATTTTCAATACCTGCAAACTTTAAAACAATTTTTGCTTTTCTCGTTTACTATACAAAAAAATTAATTAAACAGCAAATAACTAAAGGAATTTCAATCGTTAAATTACGACGAATTCCTCGCTAAATTAAAAGTACGACGAGTGTTTAAATTTGGTTGGCGACAAACATTGGTAAGGCAAACATTTTACCGCCAAGATTTATGGCAAACCTGTCATTTCTTAAGGTATTGTTTTTTTAATTACTACATCAAAAGTTTTAGTGTGCAGACCAGTTTTTTGGAAAATCCGGGAAAAAGAAGACACTTCATAACAGATTCCAACCAAAAAGACAAGGTATCCATAAAAAATCAAGCGTACTTACTATGCAAAGTTGGGAACTTTTCGTCGGAATCCAATTTTCGCGCCGGCAGTTTACAGTCCATTTCTTCCTTCTTTTTTCACATGTTGGGAACCTAAACATTCGGATTTTATTCCTTGAGTGATTGCTACAATTTATTGCAGCACAACCACCCATTTTTCTGCATACAAATCTACAAATCGGCGAGGTTTTTATTAGCAGACGACACAGCACGTACACTCGATGGGAAACAAAATGGCTGACGAGTCAGCTCCTAGTTATAGTAGCCTTACGGTAGGCCAGCAGGAACAGAGGAAGTTTCTTGTCCCAATCCTGTTGATTTTTGGAGACCATAAGCGAGAGATTATTAAGGATTGTCCTGTTAAATCTCTCCACCATGCCGTCCGATTGTGGGTGTAGTGGTGTCGTTCGAGTTTTCTCAATTTTGAGGATTTTACATAGGCCCTTAAACACAGCAGAGATGAAGTTTCTCCCCTGATCGGAATGGATCTGCAAAGGTGTCCCATATCTCGAGATCCAATGCTGGACTAGAGTCTCTGCTACAGTGGTAGCTTCTTGATCCGGAATGGAATATGCTTCGGGCCATTTGGTAAAATAGTCAATGGAAACGAGGATGTATTTGTTCCCATCAGTAGTTTTCGGTAGAGGACCAAGAATGTCGATCCCGATTCGTTCGAAAGGAGCTCCTACGTTGTAAAGATGTAGCTTCCCGCGGCTTCTTCTCTTCGGTCCTTTACGGGCAGCACAGGCGTCACAAGAATGACACCACTTCTCCACGTCATCCTTCGCCTTGCTCCAGAAGAAGCGCTCTCGAACTTTGTGGAGGGTTTTCAGGATACCAAAGTGTCCTCCAGTCGGACTACTGTGCAATTCCTTTAGAACGTCTGGAATTCTTGATCTGGGAAGGAGTAACTGCCATTTGAATGCTTTACCATCGTCAGATTCCCATTTCCGATACAGGACGCCATTTCGCAACTGGAGAGATTTCCATAGAGCCCAGTATCTTTTCGTTGCAGGACTGTAGATAGAAACGTCTTGCCAACTAGGTTGCCGACTGTCCTTCTCCATTAACTCTATGATAGGCTTTAGGTCTGGGTCTTCAAGCTGATTTTTTCTTACTTGGTCGTCACTCCATGGATCAGGATCTGAAGATGATGAAGTAGCAGTAACTTGACAGGCAGTAGGGATTGTCGTCCCGTACTGTTTCTCTATTCGGGAGCAATAATGGCAGTTCTCGGAACAAGGTCTTCTTGATAATGCGTCAGCATTCCCGTGTGACAAGCCTTTTCGGTGCTTAATCTCGATGTCATATTCCTGGAGCCGCTGTATCCACCTGGCTACCTGGCCCTCTGGATTCTTGAAATTCAACAGCCAAGTTAAAGAGGCATGATCAGTCCGGAGCAGGAATTTACGGCCGTAGAGGTAATGATGGAAATGTTCTACAGCTTTAACTATGGCGAGCAATTCCTTTCTCGTGACACAATAATTTCGCTCCGACTTGGATAAGCATTTGCTCCAGTAGGCAATGACATGTTCGTTACCGTCTATTTCTTGAGATAACACAGCTCCAACGCTCTCGTGGCTCGCATCAGTGTCAAGTATGAAGGATTTTTCAGGCTGAGGATAAGCGAGAATAGGCGTTGATGTTAAAGCCTCCTTCAGCTGTAGAAATGCATCCTCGCATTCTTTGGACCATTCAAATTTTTGTTTGCTCTCCGTCAGCTTATGCAAAGGTCGTGCACTATTGGAAAAACCCTTCACAAACTTCCTGTAGTACGTGCAGAGCCCCAGGAAACTTCGCAGCTGATGAACATTTTCGGGGCGGCTCCAATTCTTGACTGCGGATACCTTATCTGGATCTGTTCGTACACCCTCAGAAGAGATAATGTGACCAAGGTAGTTCACCTCACGGCGGAACAAATTACATTTGGACGGGCTTAACTTCAGGTTGGCTTCCTTAAGCTTTTGCAGCACCTTCCTAAGATTAGCCAAATGTTCCTCAAAACTGCGTCCTATGATGATGATGTCGTCCAAGTAGACAAGACAGGATTCATAAGAGAGTCCTCGTAACACTGACTCCATAAGACGCTCGAACGTGGCTGGTGCATTGCAGAGGCCGAAGGGCATCACTTTAAGCTGCCACAAGCCTTGTCCGGTTGTAAACGCCGTCTTCTCTCAGTCGTCGGGGTGTATCTCCACCTGCCAGTAGCCGCTCTTTAAATCCAGGGTCGAAAACCACTTGTGTCCGGAAAGGGTGTCCAGAGTGTCATCGATCCGTGGAAGAGGGTAACTGTCCTTCTTGGTGATGTCATTCAGGCGTCGGTAGTCAACGCAAAATCTGGTGGAGCCGTCTTTCTTTCGAACCAAGACGATAGGGGATGCCCAAGGACTGGATGAGGGTTCGATGACGTCATTCTCCTGCATCTCTTTCAAGAGCATCTCAACCTCTTCCTTCTTGGCGAACGGTAGTCGTCTTGGATGCTGCTTGATAGGGGGATGATCTCCAGTGTCGATCCTATGCTGCGTTAAATTCGTGCGACCAACATCCTCGGATGTAGATGAAAACACCTGCTTGAAGTTGTCCACCAATTTTTCCGCAGCGTATCTTTGATCCTTCGATAATGGTGCACTTCCAATTAATTTCGAATTCAAGGACTCAGAAGACACAGCCTCGGAGGAATCAATTCTTCTGATGATGCAGTTTACGGGAGTACAAGTTGCCAACACTTCTCCTTTCTTGATATTCCTCGGTCTTTCACTTACATTGGCGACTCTCACAGGAACTGCATTCCTTGAAAGGTCCACAAGCGTAGATGCCACCAGTACTCCTTTTGGGCTATTACTCTGGTTAGGATATTCAATTAGGCCGAATTTAAAGCTGTTGTTTTCCTTGATGGAGCCAGGTATTAGTATTTCTGATCTTGGGGGAATCAATAAATCAGTTTGGGCTATTATTTGATGAGCGGATTTTAAGTTATTTTCAGCATTGAAAATTGTTATGTCTTCCCTCATCGAGTGCAGCTCATTATTTTTAAAGTCGATAGAAAAATCAAATTTTCTCAAAAAGTCCAGTCCGAGAATGAAGGGATCAGTAATGTCGGCGACGAATGCCGTGTGATGGTAAGTGGCGCTCCCGAACATTATTTCTAAGTTCACTTTTCCTTCAATCTCGATTTTGTCACCTGTCACAGTTTGGAGAGTAACACAGGGCGGCGTCCATAAGATCTTGAGTCCAAATTGACGAGCCACATCAGTCCTAATGATGGTAACGTTGGCTCCTGTATCCACAATCATTTCGCAGGGAAACCCATTCACATATGCATGAATGACAAGTCCGTTGCAGCCGCCACTTCTTGAGGAAATCTGGAGAACTTTGGGAGACGTCTTTTTTTTCTTGGCGAGCTTCGCAGTTCTTTCGTACGTGGCCCTCACCGCCACATTTCCAGCACTTCAGTGGTTGACTACTTTGGTCTTTGCGAGCCGCAATCTTCTTCAGGGTCCCAGAGATCTCTTTGATTTGTCGCTCAATTTCCGAGAAACGAGTTGAGTTCGTATCTTGGGCACTCACTTCCACGCTCCTGGTTGAATGGCGATCCTTGCGGGACATTTGCTGTGCAGCCTCGAACTTCATTGCGTAGACTAGACCGGATTTAAGATCCTTAATGTCTGCCATCCGGAGAGCCGTCTGAACTTATGGACTTCGCACTCCATCTATGAAGTAGTTCAGGGCCAGGTTATCGCGAACACCCGAAGGACAGTCCGAGAAGGCGAGATTTGAAAGCCTCTCAACGTCTGCTGCAAAAACTTGCAAAGTCTCTCCAGCCCTCTGGAGTCGGGATTTGAGCTGAAGTTGGCTGAATTCTTTTTGGCAGGATTCGCCAAAGCGAAGCTCCAAGGCCGATGATAAGGCTTCGAAGTCATGGTGCTTGTCCTCTGGGAAGGTCTGTAGTATATCAGCTGCATCCCCTCTCAGCGAGGCTGCAAGTTGACAGGCTTTCGTGGAAGAGTCCCAGGAGTTTGCTTCTGCAACGATGAGGAACTGCTTCTTGTAAATATTCCACGAGGTCTTCCCGTCAAACGTAGCCAGTTTGATGGATGGACGAGAAGTTCCAGCTGCAGCTACACAGTCACTTGAGTTGTTGGAGGATGCTGATAACTTCGATTCAAGTTCTTTAATTTTCTTTTCAACATTGTTTTCTACTGTGGTGATTCGATTCTCAACGCTGTCAACTTTCTCTTCCAGAGCCTCCACTTTATTTTCCACATTGGTAAATTTACTTTCCACCAAACTTTTCATTGACGTTAAATCGCTTTTAATTTCTTCAGCTAGATCATTTTTCAATTGTTCTTGATTAGTTGCCAGATCAATTTTTAATTGTTCTTGATTGGTAGCCAGTTCATTCTTTAATTGTTCTTGATTAGTTGCCAGATCAATTTTTAATTGTTCTTGATTAGTAGCCAGTTCATTCTTTAATTGTTCTTGATTAGTAGCGAGCTCATTCTTTAATTGTTCCTGATTAGTAGCCAGAGTCGCCATATCATTCTTTATTTGCTCTTGATTCGCAGCCATGCTCGCAGTCATGTCACTTTTAACAGCGTTGATAGCATCAAGGAGTTTTTTCAGTTGTTCCTCCATTGCTCGAGTAATCACCATAAAATTCTGAAGTCAAAAAGTCCTCAGGAAGAAAAGTTCAAGTTCACAGAAAGTTCCAAGAAAGTCCTTGAAGATGCCCCACGTTGGGCGCCAAAATTGTAACGAGTCCGTAGCACCTTCAACTTTCTTCAAATGAGCATTCCAATCTTGAGGAAGTAACTATAAATTTATTTACAAGTATTTACACTATTTACAATATGAGCAGGAAACAATTGCTAAACATCCAGCAATTAGGTAGCAAACAGTACACTGTACTCTCAACAGTAACTCAGCACCACGTATCTAACGTGAACAGTAATTAGGAAATTACAAAAGCAAAAACAACATTCGCCCAAAGCGAATAAAAACGAGCCTCTCAATAATCCAATCTGAGAAAAACTAAACTGACTTGTGTTCAAGGCCAGCTATTTATACACTGAAGGACATTTCCACTACGTTCTAGTAAAATCTGGAGTATTCTGTTTATTCATAAATTTGACTAATCCATTCACGAAAATTCCAGCAAATAAAAAGAAAAACCACTCCGAGCGAAAAATGTCTTCATGCTTATCAAAGTTAGGGCAAGTGTAAAAATTACAAAGTGTTTCAGGGCCGGTATACAGATGATAAAAGTGATATCTTCAGATACTTTTGCAACATGTCGCCAGATAAAACCAAAACTAGTGAAAATGAAGCAAGGCAGGAAAAACAACAATTATTTACAAGATTTGTAACAATATCTTTCCGGTAAGTTTTTTTCGTATTTTGATATTATATTTTGTTAACAAACAATAATAGTATAAATTGAAATTGATATCACATGCATTTTTCTTCGTGCGTGTGTCCGGAAACAGTTGTATAAACTTCACTATTCTTAAAGGGCAAATATGTCCTCTCTACCGAACTGACAAGGGTCCCGCTCGCCTTGGCTCTCAGCTGCTGTGCAAGAAAGATAGAGGAGTTGGCTAACAGGGAAAGAAAAAAAAATGATTCGCCAAGTTTTCCAGAAAATTATTTAAAAATCGGTTTCAATAAAATTCTTTCAAAGAATTACGTAGAAGCTTTAGAGGTACTCCGATAGGAAATTACTAGGAGTTTCCGAAAAAATCCCAAATTTTACCTGACGATTCGGCAAAAGTTTGAGTATTGCAATCTTGCAAGTAAAAAAATAAATAAAAGATGCCTAATGTTTCGTTTTATGGGATGTAGGGATGTGTGCATGCTCGTATTTTATCCTTTGGTCAAATTCGAAATTTTATTTGCTAAATTAAAAATCCTTGCCCCCCCCCTAAAAATACTTTTTTTTTGCCGTCTGTGACTACGGTTAGAACAAGTGACCTCTTAGTATTGAGCAGAGAGATTAAAGTAATTGGTGGAATTATTTCATGCCAACTTTTGTGGGACAATTTAAGGTCCTTATATCATTGGTATCAATATTGCGAATATTTAAGACATGACTCATCTTCTTCTGGATCAACAAAACTTGTAAATTACTGAATGTTGGTTAAATGATCATTATTTTTCAAATGTATTTTTTGTGACAACTACAAAATTTCTTCAATAATTCATCAAATTTCAAAAGTAAGGAATAATTTTAAAGATTTTTTTTCTGCCGCTTTTTGCAAAAAGTAAAGAGACAATTTATGTTTTAGTTGTTGTTTTTTGTAATCATTTTTTAGCTACAATTTTAATTTCCATCGTTGTTTACTATTTTTTGCTTTCACTGTGTTTTTATAATACTAATGAGTGTGTTTTGCATGACTATTTTTCCCCCTTTGCCTTTTCACTCTTTTTTTAGAAAGTTCTTCCCACATTGGATTTTGAGTTCGATCACTAGGGTTAAAGGAAGTATTCTTAATCATTAGATCACATGAAATTGTCAGTTTTACTCCCAAAATAACTTTGCGAAATATGCGACGTTTCAGCAATTTTTCAGATACAGTATTTTTTCTCCGTTCCCTCTTCTTTCTTGCTCTTATTCCTAGTCGATTAATGTCAACGATTTGCCGAATCACAAACCATTTTAATTTTGACCGAATGTATAACTTTTCAAGGGTCTTTGTTTGCTTCTTTTTTACTTTCTTCTATATCTAATATATAGAAGAAAGTATTGGTTTCGTGAAAATTTTCGAATGTCGAATTTTGACGGATTTGCACGTTTTGAGGTGCGCTGAGTCCATTTCGACCATTTTTGGAAAATGTCTGTCTGTGTGTCTGTCTGTGTGTCTGTCTGTCTGTGTGTGAGTCTGTATGTGTGTGACCAGTTTTTGTGGCCGCGCTAGAGCAAAAACTACTGCATGAAATCGAACAAAAATTTTTGCACATATGTACCACCATGTGAACTGGTGCACCTGACTTTGTTTAGCGAATTCCTCCAAGGGGGGTGGAGCAATCGCACGTGTTCTGCGCGTGGGTGATTTCTATATCTCAGGAAGTAACCGGCGGAATCAAACGAAAATTGGTCCATAGGTAGACCCCACTGAGTAAAGGTGCTGATTCAATTTGCGTGTCAATATCTTGAAGGGGGGTGGAGCAATCGCACGTGTTCTGCGCGGGGGTGATTGCTATATCTCAGGAAGTAACCGGCGGAATCAAACGAAAATTGGTCCATAGGTAGATCCTACTAAGTACAGGCGCTGATTCAATTTGTTTGTCAATATCTCTAAGGGGGGTGGAGCAATCAAAAGTGCTGTTTTTGTCATTGCACCTACTGTATCTCGGGAAATATTGCTGCGATTTGAATGAAATTTGGAATAACACTAACCCAATATGGAAACAAGCATCGAATAAATTTTGGCGCCAATCGTCCCAGAGGGAGGGTGGGGTGATTTTTGCGCTTAGTCAACAATGCGAAAAGTTAATTCATTAAAAAATCGCTTTCACGCTATTTCTTATCAAAACATCTGAAAACTTTCAATGATTTGAAATTTTTAACTGTTGCCAATTTCTTTTTACTAACAAATAAAATGTTTGCAATTAATCTAAACAATGCTTTTGCAATGATTTCCAATTTCGCTCATTGATTCTGCATTTGCAGGGTTATTACAATAATTGGGAAATTGGAGCAGTTTCCAATTATTCGGGCGAGTACGTATTTTATTTTGTAACTGGAATTCATAAGATAGATATAGAAGAAAGTTTCGTGACGGCTACGACAGCTAGTTACTTTCTTCTATATCTAATATATAGAAGAAAGTATTGGTTTCGTGAAAATTTTCGAATGTCGAATTTTGACGGATTTGCACGTTTTGAGGTGCGCTGAGTCCATTTCGACCATTTTTAGAAAATGTCTGTCTGTCTGTCTGTCTGTGTGTGTGTGAGTCTGTATGTGTGTGACCAGTTTTTGTGGCCGCGCTAGAGCAAAAACTACTGAATGAAATCGAACAAAAATTTTTGCACATATGTACCACCATGTGAACTGGTGCACCTGACTTTTTTTAGCGAATTCCTCCAAGGGGGGTGGAGCAATCGCACGTGTTCTGCGCGGGGGTGATTGCTATATCTCAGGAAGTAAACGGCGGAATCAAACGAAAATTGGTCCATAGATAGACCCTACTGAGTACAGGTGCTGATTCAATTTGTTTGTCAATATCTCCAAGGGGGGTGGAGCAATCGCACGTGTTCTGCGCAGGGGTGATTGCTATATCTCAGGAAGTAACCGGCGGAATCAAACGAAAATTGGTCCATAGGTAGACCCTACTGAGTTTCTCATATTTTTCCGTCTAATTACTTTATATAAGGCTTTAAATTGCCGAATTTTGTATCTATTTTTCAAAATTTCTCCCGGGAGAGAATCCCCCGGACCCCCTGAAATTGGGACTCGTCTTCTCTACATTCCACTTAAAAAGAGATGATTGTAACATTCTAATATCCACCCCGCTATTAGGTCATTTCAAAAAAAAAAAAGAAGAAGAAACAGCGGGATCATTAAAAAAACGAGAAAAAAATATGTGTGCTGTTGTCAGTTATCAGCGAAAAAGACACACAAAAGTTTTTTAAAATGTTGAATGAATTGTATCTGCAATTCATCGGAGATTCAAGAGCGAATTTTTCTCTTACGAAAAATCTAGGGAGGAGGGGGGGGGGAGAGAAGCAAAGGCTCCGCCTGCACTCCTAAAATTATAATTGCATATACACTGCTCGACATTGAAAATGCAACACCAAGAAGGAGTGGTCAGAAATTGATGAAATTTGGTAAGAAGACAGAGACAGCATGGAACAATAAGTGATATTTATTTCAAAATAAATAAGCAAAATTTAGAGCGAGGACGGCGTCGGCTCAGTAAGAAGTAGGACCACCGCGGACAGCGATACACGAAGAAACACGTCTAGGCATGGAGTCAATAAGCCTGCGGATGGTGTCCTGACGGATGGCACTCCATTCCCTTTCAATCATTTGCCACAGTTCGTCCTCTGAACGAGGCAGTGACAGGTTCTGCAAACGGCGTCCAATCACGTCCCACACATGTTCGATTAGTGACAAGTCAGAAGAGTATGGTGGCCAGGAAAGCATCTGTACACCTCGTAGAGCATGTTGGCTGATTCGAGCACTGTGAGGCCGGGCGTTATCCTGTTGAAAAATTGCATTTGGCAGACCCTGAAGGTAGGGGATTGCCACCGGCAGCAGTACATTATCTACATATCGTTGGGCCGTCATAGTGCCCCGAATACGAACTAGAGGTGATACGGAATTGTATGCAATAGCGCCCCAAACCATTATGCCACGTTGTCGCGCTGTGGGGCGTTCCACAGTTACTGCCGGATTCGATCTTTCTCCACGTCGACGCCACACACGTATGCGATGACTATCGCTGGACAAACAGAAGCGGGATTCATCTGAGAACACTACGGTTTGCCATTCTGCCATCCACGTCGCTCTGGTCCAGCACCATTCCAAACGTTGGAGTCTGTGCTGTGAGGTCAATGGCAGTCTTCTTAGCGGGCGCCGTGATTGCAGGCCACGTGCAACCAGTCGACGGGAAATGGTTCTGGTCGACACAGGAACATCCAGGGTACCTTGCACGTGCTGCAGAATCGACGTACAAGTGACTTGCGGGTCCGCCACAGCTTGTCGGTGAATCCGTCGATCCAAGCGGTCTGACGTCACTCTGGCTGCACCTGCACCCCTCAATGTGGCTACATTTCCTCTTTCCAACCATCTCCGACACAGCCGATGCACAGTGCTTGCATCCATGTGGGTATCAGCTGCAATTTGACGTATGGACCAACCTCCCCTTCTCAGTCCGATCACCATACCCCTTGTAAAGTCGTCTATATGCTGGAAGTGTCTTCGTTGAGGACGGCGTGGCATTTCCTCCTATCACACGTATCCTTCGAGACAAAAACCAAATTTCTCCGATAATTAGTCTGGCAGAAAAACCAACATGAACATAGCCCACTTTTCAACTTCATTCTCTTATATCTTACTTCACGTGCGTCGGAGAGCTGCGCATTTCATATCATTTGCATAACTCAGTGACGTGCGTCTACGGTAAAATTTGCATGAATTTCTGACCACTCCTTCTTGGTGTTGCATTTTCAATGTCGAGCAGTGCTGCGACCAGCTACCGAATCTTTGGTTGCAGCTACGGCCCTGAAAGTTAAAAACTCCTTGAAAAAAAAAAGGATCGCTAATCTTTTTTTTTCTTTTATTACGGAAACTTTCAGTTAAACCAAGGCTTCACTAGATAGCGTGTGAAGCCTTGGTTAAACATATAAAATTTTAGTTGACAAAATTTACGCTATTTATATGAAAATAATAGTTGGGAGTTTAAGTAAAGTTTTGGGGCAGGCGGGCCCGCAAAAAGTTGCATAGGGGCCCATGAAACCTGTCGACGGCCCTGGCCTGTATCTATCGCTAAACCTGTAATAAATGATTTATACACTGCTTGACAATTGCTTTATCCAAACTAGCGTTTCAGATAGCTGGCCAATGAAAGTAAATTCAAGTTCATAGGACGTGGTAGATCAAGACTCGTTATCTGTATAAAAGGGCTCATGATTCGTGCGAAAATTCATCCTTTAATGTTTGAAAAAAATAGCGCTGAATGTTGAATAAGTTTTTTCTCTGAATTTCTGTTTGTTTCTTGCAATAATTAAACTCAAAACGTCAGCAAGACATCATTTGAGTACCCACGATTGGAACACTGTGAATACACTGTGGAAGAACAATTGGACTTCTGGAATCCACTCAAAATGTCATCGCTGTAGCCTTTGCAAAGGGTGAGTCAAAAGCCATCTCGCGATTAAAGGCCAGTGAAGCTGGAAATGCTTTGCAAAAGCATAGCAGGGGACGTGGTAGCAGTGGCGTAACTACTCGTTGGTTTCAGGGGGGGGGGGGTTATATTCAAAGTTGTCACGAGGTTAAAAAAACACCGCGGTGGGGGGGGGGAACCCCTTTTTTCCACACTTTGTATGTTACGCACTTGAAAATGCTTATTTACCGGACAGCCTTTCAAAGAGTAACAACCTCTGACACTAGAATTGTGCTGTAGTCTTAAGACTGCAGAAAAATGGAAGGGGGTCCCGGGGTTCGCCCCCGGAAATTTTCATAAATTGTACCTCTAAAAACCCCATCTTGGTGATGTTCCAGGAGAAGATGTTCGATCTCTTACTCATTCAGTAAAACACGATTGTCGGCCATTTTTAATAATTAGAAAGAAAATTATAGGATACAGAAATTCTTCCAAGCGACTTTTACGAAATTTAAGCTCCAAAAACGCAATTTCAGACGAATTTCGATGATAATGGGGTTTTTGAAGGCCTACCCCGGAATTTTTTGACATTTATTTCCTAAAAAAGACGATCCTTAATGGTTCTGGGAAGGGGAGGGTGTGGCAATGAAGTCTGTAACACTATGATATTCACAGGAGAATCGTACTTTTTCATTCTAGGATTTTTTATATTTTTTCATCTCATTTTTGCATATTTGGACCAACGTTTCGGGGGGGGGGAGGGCAGTGGCGTAACTACTCGTTGGTTTCAGGGGGGGGGTTATATTCTAAATCGTCACGAGGTTAAAAAAAAAACGGCGGCGGGGGGAGGGTGGCAACCCCTTTTTACCCACACTTTTCATGTATGTATGTGTATATATATATATATACTACGCTCTTGAAAATGCGTACTTCCGAAGTTCGAAAAACCGGACAGCTTTTTAAAGAGTAAAGAAATATTACTGTAGAAAAATGGGAGGTAGGTCCGGGGGTTCGCCCCTGGAAATTTTCGTAAATTGTACCTCTAAAAACTCCATTCTAGACTATCTTGGTGATGTTCGATCTCTTCCTCAGTCAGTAAAACACGATTGCCGGCCATTTTTAATAATGTGAAAGAAAATGATAGGATACAGAAATTCTTCCCAGCGATTTACCAAATTTCAGTTCCAAAAACGCAATTTCAGACGAATTTCGATCATAATGGGAGGTTTAGACACCTACCTCCGGAAAATTTTGACATTAATTTTCTAAAAAAGACAATCCTTAATGATTCTGGGAAGGGGAGGGGGGTGGCAATGAAGTCTGTAACACAATGATATTCGCTGGAGAATCGTACTTTTTCATTCTAGGAGTTTTATATTTTTTCATCTCATTTTTGCATTTTTGGACCAACATTTCGGGGGGGGGGGTTGTCCCCAAAACACCCCCCCATAGGTACGCCACTGCGTGGTAGGAACACCACTCCTTCAGAGGGTCGGAACTCAGTCCTCGTGGCAAAAAGGAGTAGAAATTTCATTCTTGGACCGAAAACTGTTAACGTTGCAATCGCTGCTGGTGCGCATGTTTCTGCAAGAACCATCTCAAGGCGATTAAATAAAGTTGGTTCTTTTGCACGGAAGCATTTACGTTGCTTCATATTTGAACTAAGCCATCATCGGGACAGATTAAACTGGTGTTAAAGAACATGTCGGTTGGGATTGCCAAAATTGGTCTATAGAGTTCTGTTCTCCTACGAATCTCGTTTTAGTCTGACAAGTGATTCTGACCTCAAATTGCTACGGAGAGAGCGTGGAACATGCTATGGGGGGGCGCACAAAAATTTGTTTGTGATCGTGTTCGTACGGCCCAGGTGTGATGGCGCGTACAGACATCATGCGCAATGGTAGAACACCGCTTCACATCTTTGAACAAGAATGCGTTACATCGCTACGGTACTGTACAAAGTTTACAGTGGAACATGTTCGTCTTTTAAGCGCAGGCTGCTGATCCAGACTTTAAGTTTACTGACGATAATGCATCGCCACACAGAATCGTTGATGTATCGGACATACTGCAAAGTGAAAATGCTCCTTATACAATGGCCTGCTAACTTTCCCCACCTAAATCCTATTGAACATATTTGAAGTAATGAACCTATTGAACATGCCTGGGATACTCTTAGCAGACATGTTTTACAAAGAATCATTCCTCCCCAAACAGTGTAAGAGCTCAAAACTGCCATGAGAGAAAAATGGGGCGGACCCCTCAATATAGATTAGGGGAGAACATATGCAAAATGTGCATTAGTGTCCGCAGTAATCACAAAGGTACTCATGTCTGCATCATTTTGACCTGAAGATTAATTTTTTGTGACTTTGAAAATCACCTCAGAAGGTTTCTTTTTATTTTTAAGTTTTTACTTCATATTACGGTGATATTTGTACCATTTTGCACTATAATGAGGGCACATTCTCCCTACTAAATATGTACTCAGTTGTGTTTCTTCAATCAATGTCTATTCTTTATTATTCAAATAAATGTAATTGCCTCTTAGTAATTGACAATCAGTGTAATTTTAATGTCTTGAAATTTTAAATTGTCTGCGCTGTTATGTGAAGAAAATGAGAATTTTAATCAATTCCTTTTTCAAATTGAAGTACTTTGATTGTCAAAAGAATCATGCCTAACAAGGTTACTATTAACTTTTTGGCAGTGAGTTTTTGGATGCTAGATAATATTCTTCACTCCAGGACCCCCCGTTATTGAGCCGAGCAAACTCCTCCCCCAGAGGTATGGATTCACTTGGAGGCCTTTGTGACCACGAGCATTTTTAACGTAGCCCAGCTGCCATTAGTGACGACGGTGGATCTTAGATTGGCTGAGAAGGAACTCGGGACCCTCCGGTTATGAGTTCGACGCCTAACCGATCGGGTCAGATGCAAGAGATCTCAATTTAAAAGAAAATTTAAGCAAATGGAAACCAGATATGGCTTATTTAACAGATTTATTCTCTAAATTTAATGAGGTTAATTCACAATTACAGCAGAAACTATCTGATTTGAATAAAAGCCAAGTTAATTACTGCAGCTTTTCTAGCAAGAAGCAGCTCAATAAAGTAACAGATAGAACGTAATGAATTTTCCAAGTTTTCATTTAATCTGAGATCTCACAACTTTTAATATTGGAGGCGAGACTTGCATTTTTGTACATTTTATGTTTTTGATGGAATATTGTATACAGTTAGCAAGAAATAATATTTAACAGTGTGTGTTAAACTTTAAAAAAAGTTGTTTGGATTTGCTCCAAAGCTGCAAATTGTTGCTCTAAAATTCAATTTAACTTGACCAAGTTTATTTTGAGATGTTTGTATCTTTTCTCCGTAGTTCAAGAGTCATCGTATTATGGTAAACATTTGTGTCCATTTATAAGAAATTTTAAGAATTTAACTTTTAGAAAATAATCAAAACACTCCGCTCAGAATTAACCTGAATTTATGTTTTGTCTTTTTCGATTCTACCCTTCCTCCTCCTCAGAAGAAACGCATTGTCTTATAGCGAAAAATGTTTGATAACAACTAATATGTTTCAAAATTGGCGCCACTGCATAAAAGTGTGAGTTCACGCTTTGGTAATTAAACACAAAATAAATACTTCGACTCAGTGTTAATAATATATTTATTTTACAACCATAAATTGATAGATAAATATAGAGAAAGGTATATATAATTATTCTTCTTAAAACTGTCATGTACAAGGAGAAATTCATTCGCATAAATCACAACCAGAGGAGGCACGCACTTGAAAGTAAACATTTTCCACTTATTGATGGCGGGGTGGTGATGTCACATAGTAGCTAGGGACCAGTGGCGTTTTCCAGCAATAACAGTGACTGGAACCTGTAATTTACTTGAACAAAGTGGATTTTCTCATGAAAGCAATTATGTAAGAAATCTAACGATTTCGTGCGCGAAATGTACAGTGTTACTCCGAAAAGAAGATCTATGACCTTGATAATGTTTACTTCTTTTTAGGGAGATCTGAAGAAAAATGAACGGGTTAGTAGAGCGAATTTGAGTTGAAATATTATGGGGACGGACCGGAAAGTAGTGTCGTTTTTTTTTTCAAACAAATCAATTGTTAAAAGTTTTTATTTTAAATCAGCGGTGTGATTATCCTCGTCAGCAAGGGCCTTTTATCATCAGTAAATTTTAAATTCCGGATAGATTTAAAAGAAAAAAAGATTTTTGGAGCAAGATATCTTGAAAAATTTTAAAGTTTTTTTTATTTTATTTATAGATCGCAATAAAAGGAAATCAGATGGTGCAATGTCAGGTGAGTATTTTGGGTGAAACAGTCGGATTTCCCATTCTTCCGATCGCTAAAACACTTTATATTGCACAAAAACATGAAAATTTGCTGTATTCAAAATGCCATTTCAAGATATTTTGCTCCAGAAATCTACTAGATGGCGAAAAAACTACTAGATGGCGAAAAAGCTCTTGATAATGAGGATAATTACATCGTTAATTTAAAATAAAAAATTTTAACTGTTGATTTTTTTAAAAGAAACGACATTACTTTTTAGTCACCCTAACACGTTCGCAAAACTACTGCTGAAGTTACCCTATCTCATCTCGGTGCTAATGACCCTCCCCTGTTACCCAGAAAGAGGTAAACATAGTCAAGGTTATAGCTGAAATCAGAGACGCACTATAAGCCAGTCTTTTTTTTTTTTTGTCGTGTGCCAGCCAGGCTGGCAATTTGGGGTGCGCTGCTTCACTTTTCCAACCGTACCGTTATTTGGTGTGAAGTCCGACCTCCGCAGTACACGCATGCCATAGGTACCCGTTTATAGGGTAGGCAACCTTTCACACAACAACACATTCATACAAAGAAAGGACAAGGACAGGAGAGAGAAAGCACATCCATGCCCAAGCCGGGACTCGAACCCGGAGCCACTCCATCCATGGCAGACTACTCTGACCACTAGACAAGGTGGCCGGCAGCCAGTCATCATTGATGAAAAAGCATTGTCATCTGTTCGATAGGAGGAATCGGACACATAATTTGAATTCAACAATTTATTCTTCTTTCACGTCTTGTGCTGTTTTATGTATTTTATTCTTCGATACATTTATAATTCTCTTCATCTATTTTTGGGGCCACTACTTAGTATGTTTCATTTGTATCATCATCCTTAAATACGAAGTTCCGGATAGTCTGGGTCACATTTGGAGCAATATCGCTCGTCATCCATCAACCTTGTATATAGTTTCAAACTTTAGCTCACGTTGAAATGCATTAGTAAAGCTTGAAACAACAGCAATTACGTAATGCCATCTTTGCTGGTCTGAAAGGCTTTGTTTTATGTCCCAGAAGGAAATGACAAGATATCGGAGTCTTTATTTTGCGGTTTTTTTTTACAGAGAAGGCAATTTACCCCTGGTCCATAGCTACCCTGTGTGTTGAAGTTTTAAGGTGGATTGTCATGCAATGCTGAGAATTGGGTGATCTTTCTTCATTCCGTCTTGAATCTACGCTCAAGTAAACTTGAGAAAATTAATAATTAAGTAGGGTATTCGCTTGCATTGCTTAAAATCTTCGTTTGACTTGTATTTTCTCAGAGAAGTGTCAACTTACAATGTTGTGGTAGATCATCACCTCATTTTTTTTTTAAATTCTTTTCCCGAGAAATGGATAGTTAAAGTACGAAACGTATTCGAATATCTCATGGTGCATCAGAAAGATCGAGGATAGAAAGATTCTTCAAAACATTGAAGAACAAAAATTCATCATAAAAAAAGCAGACGATCTACCACTTTCGTTAGTTCATAGATGGTGCCCTTAACGCAAATCACTCAAACGCAATGTTTTAGTAGTGCCATCTACGAGCTTATTGAAAAGTAAGCTAGTGAGATCACCTGGATCTTGAAAATACTTTCCAGTTTCTTGTCTTCCTGTTTTTTTTTTTGAAGTTTTGCTCTTAAGTTTCCTTAAAATGGAAATCTTTCTTTCCTTCATTGACACGATAATTTAATTTCTTATAAAAATACATTATCTGCACTACATTTGACTTAAGTTTAAAGTGAGTTTAAGCGCGAAGAAAAACATATTCAAAAAAAAAGGAACATGTTTAATTTTAAATTGAAATAAACGTTTTTAAATGATTTTTGAAACGAAGGAGTATTGATGTTTTTTCCCATGGCAATGTTCCATCTACTATATTTTTGCCGTACTACCCACTAGGAACCTCACATCTTAACAGCCCATAACATAGTGACAAATTTGGCAAACCATCGACTCATATTGCGACATCTAACGGAGGCATCACAGATGTCGTCACAGTATTTGTGCTTTACAGCTTGATGTGATTGCTCACTTTGATTCATGTGAAGTAGACTGTGTGATTTGGTTAGTCATCATCTTTTGACTGCTTTGGAAAACTTTTTATTTTTAATATGCTTTTATTAGTTTCACATGTCTGTTTGTTTGTATGTATGTAACTCTGAATAAAAGATAAAGTTCACGTTCTTTACAAATATAAGTAATTTATTTAATACTGTTATTAATACTATATGCTAAACTATATTTCATGTTGATGTATTACAAGTGTTTCAGTGGTTTGTATGTAACTCTGAATTAAAGATAAAATTCACGTTTTTTACAAATATAAAAGTAATATATTTAATACTATTATTAATACTAAAGACTAAACTATATTACATGTTGATGTAGTGTAAATGCATGTAAATTTAGCGGATATTCAATAGTTTTGAAAATTTTCTTTTTTGTTAGATCTCCAAAAGCGTATTTTTTAGTTTTTTTTAAAAACTATGTTTAGGATTATTTCGTCAAATGGCAAGATTTTGTTCGTGTGATTTAACCGGTGTTTCGTCTGAAGATACTCAAAGCTCCAGTGTATAACGCTGTATCTATTAGTTCATACCTAGCTCGTCATGCATTTTACTAAAGTTAGACCACGGAGGTCTAGCTTTCCGAGGTTTAGCTTTACCATCATTTCAACGTGTTGTATTTACAGTCTATGTGTCAGTTTGAATTTTCAAATTTTAAGCATGAAAATAATTATGATGTTAATGCAACGGAACATATTTCGCTCCAGTTGGTTAGCTATCATTAATGAAAGCAGTTGCTCTTTCACTCCTATTGCAATGGTGTCATCTGTGATTTAACTAACTACAGCGTTAAATCACGTGCTGCCTTAATACCTATTAATGTTTCCCAGAAATAAAAAGAGTATATGCTATTGAAATTTATCGATAATAAGGTAAATAACTGGCAGTTAGTTTTATGAATTTTTATGACTCACTTATAACTAGATTTTTACTTATGCCGACAACGAGAAATATTTCAAATGAAAATAAAATATTTCATCTCTTGAAAAAAAATCCAATTAAGTGTAAAACAAACGTTTGGAATAAAAATCCTTGCATTTTCACTTGCGAAACTACAATATTGCACTTTTATTTACATTATATTACGTCTTTGCACTCAGTGCAGCGGTTTTACCGATCTTTAGTCTCAACCTTAGTACGCGTTGTTTTATGTCAGATCTCAGCCACAAATATTCGCAATTCAAGAGTTTGAATACGCCATGATCAAGGAAAAAGAGGTAAAACATTCCAAAGGTGAAATTAGTCAAAGAGGTAACAAACCCACAAGACTCAAAAAATCTACTACAAAAAAATTCAAATGAGAAACAAAATACAATCGAGTCTCGAGACCACTCGAATATATATATATATATTTTCTCTCTCTCTCTTTCTCTCTCTCTCTCTCTATATATATATATATACATGTATATATATACATATATATGTACATATATTACTTTTTACTATATATTCCAGTTTGCAAATATTGATCATATAAATTTCGGACTTCAATTTCGACACATTTCCGGGGCAGAGCCTAAAATTCCTTCCTTCAACATCATTAAAACTTGTCTAAAATAAAGTTTATTGAACTTTAATGATAAAAATTTAGTGCTGCAGGGGTCTCAAAGGAGGGGGGCGATCAGCCCATCGCCACTCCCTTGTATCCGCCCTTGCGTATAGCTCGAACTACCAATAACTCGAAGTTTTTAGCCGGTCCTTGGGAACTTCGAGTTATCGAGAATCGACTGTAAACACGAAGAAAAATTGCTGTCATTCACTAAGGGTAAAAGCAGTTTATGCGTTATTAGATTTGTTTGTTTTACCTCTTTCAGCTGCCATTTGCTAGAGACTGCAAGGCCTCCAACGATTTATTTGAATTGTGAATACAGTATCCGAGTATCCAGTGTGTAATATTTGCAGATCAACTTTCTGATGCACACTGCGTGCAATGTAGTAGCAAACCTAGCGGATAGAACTCTGAATTTCTAATAAAAACAAGAATAGTGTAAAAAAAGGAAGAAAAAGCCGCTAGTGACATACTATGTAACATTTTGGAGTGTGGTACAGAAGTATAGAATCTCTGATATACATATAGATATGATATGTATGTTCTTTGCTTCAATAAGTTATTGAGGAACTTGCACAAAAGGCAAAAGTTTTCGGATAAGCAGTCTATCCATTTCAAGGAAATTTGCCAAATAATTACTTTCGTAAGCAGATGTAACTATGTTTTTGTATAGATATATAGCCAGTAGCAGAATGTTTTTCAGCGGTCTGCGACGCAGATTAATTTCAAGAAATAGATTCCAAGATTAACCGATATTATATTAATCAGAAAATTGAAATCGGCATCGAGAAACAGAGGCGTAGGAAGAGGGTGGCATTTGGGTAGTCGCCAAGGGCGCCAAAACAGAGAGGGGTCCGACAAAGCACAAGCTACATAAAGGGTGGCAAAATGCTACTTTGCACCGGCGAAAAATTTGCTATACGCCTCTGCCGAGAAATATTTTAAAATAAGATATTAATACAAGTACATGCTACCTGAGAATTATGTCCTAGAAAATAAGACACAAATATCCATTAGATGAAACTCAACATTTTTTGTCTTCAAAAAAAAAAAAAAAAAAAAAAATTATCATCTTTTCTCTCCGATTGTAAAAAGTGATTTGCAGATTTTCTCGAAAATCTGCGACGCACGTCATACTCTTTCCGCTGCCGGGTATGTTTCGATTTATGTATTCAACACGTAAATGAATCGTTTATTTTAGAAACCACCTAAGCGACAAAATGTCTAATTTTAAGAAAACATTTATTTCTTCACGCTAAACTAATTAATAGCGATTACAACAATATTTTTTGAAAGAAATATATCGAAACATGAATATATTTCAGTTTAAAATATTGAAATCCTAATAGATTTTTTCATAAATAACGGTAAAATCACGTTTTCGAACTTTTAGTATTTGCCGCTTAGGTGGTTTCTGAAATAAACGATTCAAATATTCTCTGAGTATTCAATACGAAGAGCGCTCGTTCAAATAGTTAATACGCGAAGAATGCGCTTGATGTTGCTTTTTCAACGAAACAACTTCGTGAAAAAACGGAACTGGAATGTATCACGTGTCTGCTGGCAAAAAGTAACGCCTCTTAAATACTAAATGCCTGCAACTTTCTGGTTTTTAGCGCAGAGCAAAATTTCATTCTTGGTTCACGATACACTGCCATCTACCAGAGTTCTTCGAGAAAGAGAATTAACGATTGGTTCATTTCTAAATTTAAATTTAAAAATCAAACAATCAAAAAATTTAATTCGAATATTGTTTGGATCCATCGCCAATAGCTGCAAAATGCCCTTGGTTCAGGATACACTGCCATCTACCGGAGTTCTTCGAAAAATTAACGATTGGTTCATTTCTGAATTTAAATTTAAAAATTATCCAATCAAAAATAACAACGGCATTATCAGATTGCCGCAAGGTGGCGTTTAAAGTGGAACCCATCTCGACAGTAGCGAAGAAAATGTTCTATGCATTTAGTATTTAGGAGGCGTTGCAAAAAGGTGGAGAATATTTGCCAAATCTGCAGATAACAACAAAATTTCAACAACGCGCTCTAGTTTTCTCCCATTGCGGGCAGACACGGTTAGTTTTACCCAATATGCAATCACATTGATATAAACTCCTATTCTGATTGCTACAAGCCAAACCATAACCTTTCCAAAAAGAAAAGCGGCATCATAGGTCTATCGCTGGGTGTTTCAAAAAGGATATGTATTCTTGACATTCGAAGTAAGACATCACAGAATCTGACACAGAACACAGCTTTCGAATCATACAGTTGGACTTGGAACCGGCTGCAATATTGAAAATCATTTTATTTACTCAATACGACAACACCTTTTCTCCTCCATAGCTGTTTTTTGATAATTTTTTGAAAAGGTGCTCAATACGTACTGAACAGTTCTTTTTCACTGGACTGAAAATAACGTATTGATATTTAAGATAATACGAATAAGTAGAGTATGCATAAATTGAAGAGACAAAAAAAAAAAAATCCGGATGGGACTTCTAAAAAGTTCCTTAATTAAAAAAAATCCGTCGATGCAATGTAATTTAAATCATGCAATCTTTCGCTTAGTTATTGATTGTGCTTCATGCTCACTACACTGCAAAAAAAAAAAAGCTGTTGTTTTTATAGTATAATTCTGGCAGCAGAGGTTCCAGTTTAAAACTGCAAAAGTACAGTAATAAATTGTAAAACTAGCTATTTTACCGTTTGTTACTGTAAAACTAGCATTTCAGTTCATTACTCTGAAATTAGCAATTTTGCCGTATTATACTGTAAAAACAACATGATAATACTGGCAGCAGAGGTTCCAGTTTAAAACTGCAAAATGCACTGTAATAAACTGTGAAGCTAGTAATTTTACAGTTTATTACTGTAAACTAGTAACTTTACAGTTTACTACTGTAAAATGCCAAATTTTACAGTTTATTACTGCGAAATTAGCTGTATTATACTATAAAACAACATATATTTTACAGTGTAGGCTCTAATGTAAGAGGAAACATGCAGTGAATAATTTATGGACTAGCGGAAAAGCACATTTGCAAATTTCAGCTCTTAAAGCAATGTTGGTTGTTAAAGTAAACTGTATGAAATTCTGCCAAGAATTTCATTTTCATTTAAAGTTAGCACCAGATGAGCTCTTGACTAAACTCATTATGTGTCAAATTTTAGACAAAAAAAGAAGAATCACCTGCCTAGGGATAACTTTAAGACCCGAAGTTAAAGTTCAGTGACATTTTCTAACTATTTTTATCATTTTAAAATAGTCACCTAAATAAAGATTTCGAGTCATCGACGAAGTCATTGTGAAAGGAAGGAAACTTAAGAAATATTCATGCTTCTGACCCACATTTCATTAATTGTTTCGCTAGGCATGTCCTACGTTTTCTGCAGTACAGTATTCCTTAATTTACTAACTTTCGAAATGCACAGGACACCGTCTGAAACCACTTAAGAGATATCATGGAGTATGAATCGTGGCAAATATATCCTAAGATGGATCATAAGTGAGGAAAATATTTCAGGTATTCATATTTGTCATAGAAACTTTAATTTTGATTTTTTTCTTTGAAAAAATATTGGCAGGGATTTTTCTTTCTTTTTTAAGAAAAGAAAAAACATCCACCCCTGTAACTGACAAAATAAAGTCGTAGGGTGAGTTCTGGTAAGTGCGTCCACGGGGTAAGTGCGTCCACTGGAAATTATATGAACACTGTCTTGAAATGGATTCTGCAACACATCGACTATATTAGATAACTGTCTAATGATAATTTCAATAGGTAGAATTCAGGCCTGGATTCAATAGACGAAACACAATCAGAGACAACTTAAATGCCTTCAAACAAACTCTAAAGTAAAGATTGAGAAGATTTTGTTTCAGTTTCTCTTGTAGTCATACCAAGCAATTGAAGTCAAGAAATGCAAGTTGTTTCTTTTGAGTAATAGCTACTAATAACATACATGGGGTATTTTGATCAAATACTCTAACTAAAATTAGTTTATATGACGGTACGCACTTTCCCTTTCTTTAAAGTAAGGTGGGGGTAAGTGCGTACCATTATGATGGGGCAAGTGCGTACCACTATCATGAGGCACATGCGTACTATTGTGCGGAGCAAGTGCGTACCATTATGATGAGGCAAGTGTGTACCATTACTTGGAAAATCCGACTCTCGTAATTCACCTTTAATTTTGCTTATAACTCTTTTATAAACCGATTATAAATCCGACGTCATTTCCATCAAGTATTTATATTAACATTGAATGCGGCATAAGATTTCAATTTTATTCATTACCTCTGAAATATATTGGCTTTTAGATATCAGTTAGTAAATTTTTCGTTGAAAATAGCGATCATAAGCTATACTTAATTTAAACCAGAATGACAAATGAAACAATGAAATTAAGTGAAACACTAAATAAGGAACCAACTGATTCAAAAAACGAAGGTGGAGTAATGAATAAATTATATTTAAGAAAATTAAGAACACCCTGGGAAAAACTATTTGAATGTACAAGAAAAAAAAAGTACAAGTATCACATCATGATCAATTATTTTCTTTCTTTCTTTCTTTTTTTTTTTTTTTTTTTTTTGCTCTTTATTTTGTGTTTTTTATTACTGCTGCTGATTCTAATAAGAAAAATATTTTAAAACCGTATTTATTCAAAAAAAAAAAAAAAACGAAATGTTCACTCAGGTCACCTAACGATCTACTATACAAATTGAATTAAAGAAAATCACAGGGGTACGCACTTACAACGAAGCTATTGGACCCTCATGTCTCCTCTTACATTTAAGAAGGGGTAAGTGCGAACCCTGGCTTTAACAAAGACTGATTAATGTATTAACCCAAAATAAACTATGTAGACTATGAGTGATTATTACTAAATAAAAACAACTTACATTTGCTCACTTGGTCTTATTAAAAGGACAGAGGAAGAATCACAGACACAACTCTCTCAATCTTCAAATCACAGTTGTTCGCAAGACACGTGGGATATCACTGATTGCGTTTCATTCATACAAGCAAGTACTGATCTCTAGTATTAGGAATTACCCCAAGGCAACTACCAAACATATTTAACATGTGCCAGAAGTTTTTCCCTGCTCATATTCACATAATTTAAGGTGGACGCACTTACCCCGCTAGGTAGGGAAAGTGCGTACCTTAGAATAGGTGTCATAAACCAGGTCACAAAACCTCTGCTGATAGTTTATTTAACATATTATATGCTTGAAAATCTTAGTAAAGGATCTGGAGAGACAACTAAAAAAAAAATGTGAGTGTACAAGATTTTTCAACAGAGCAGCATCCCTGAGAACATGAACTTTGAAAAAAAGGGTACGCACTTACCAGAACTCACCCTACTCATTTCGGGTAAGATTAAGTTTCAAGGCTGCTGAGAATGAAGGTGGGGTCCCATGTCAGTTTTATCGCCTGTCCCCCCTCCCATAACTTTACCCTTTATAGTCTACACTATTTTGACTTCTATCCGGGCCCCCTTCAAATGTAGGCCCCTAGTTTCCGAGCTAGCTGACGTAACCTGTAGGCTGGGCCCTGGCAAGTTCCACCCCAAACAATGAATTGTTACGCAGTCGATTCCAAGCCCAAACTCGGTTGCTGAGGCAGAATTAAGTTCATTTGGGAGGTAGGAACAGAATGAATTAAGTGACCCCACAGATCGCAGGTTCACATGAGCCGGGTGGTGGGAGTCATTCAAACAGCTTGAAACAGTTTTCGTCTTCCTGGTAACGTAGCATCGATGCCTTCCTGTTGCTGTTGCCAGTCAAGTAAAAGAAATACTGGATATGTAGAGGTTTAATAGCGACCTCTTGCCCATCGCAGCAATGCATCAGCCAAGACGTCTAAATGGGCTTTCGTCTGAAAAAGAGGAACAGAATTTCAATTACATTGAGTATTTCGTGAGGTGTCACAATCTATTGCTATATTTGTACAAATTATCTTTCAATAACGAATAAAATAAATCTGCGATAAAAAAAAATAAAATAGCTGAATAATTTTTTGGGGCTGATTTCAGGAAACATAAGGAAAAATTTCTATCACGTCACGTTTTCTTGAAAATTTCAATTTTACATGGGTTTTCCAGTCATTTACAATAAAAAAAAAAAAAAAAAAAATCGGCGGTGAATTTCCTTTCTCCCCGCTCGATCATTTTTCTACAGTGGTAAACCAATAGAATACCTCTTTGTGATACCAACCCGATACTGCAATATGATGCGGGAACTTCATCTCAGAAGCTAAATCTAACATTAGTTTTTTTAACACAAGTTTAGTGAACGGTGCAGCATAACTAGTAGCAAAGCCAATGTAATGCTTGGGTTTATTTATAGATCTATTTCAAACAAATCTAAGAAGATTCTTCTGCAGTATAGAAGTTTAATAAGACCTCACTTGGAGTAGGGGAGACTGGGGACGGTTGTGACGCGGGGCGGTTGTGACAGTCGTCATATTAGCTAAACCATAATTAATACCTGGTTGAAGCAAAGAGAGAGAGTATCAGCATGTTTGTCTGAATGTGTGTCAAAGCATTGCGGTAGCCATCGAGCGACATTAACGGTAGCAGAGGGGTTGGTTACTTTTTAACAGTCAAAAGTAAGTTTTTTTGTTCGATGTCTTTTAGTAATTCCTGTTGAATGGGTACAGATAGAGAAATGAAAGTTTTCTCCCCGTTAGTAGTGAACCTTAATAGTCAAATAGCAGTGATTACTTTTTATGTAGGCTATTTTGTATTGCCATGGCGATTGCTGTTTTCAAAAGTAGTGGGTTGGGGTCGATTGTGACAAATTGCGTGGGGACGGTTGTGACACGAGTAAAACATGTTTTTATCATATTTGATGCCCATAATACGCTTGGAGAAGACAGAAATAGGGCAGTGTGACCTAATAAAATATAAAGAAGCTTATAAAGAAGTGAAACTTTTTTTTCTTTCGGACAGCTTTGAAAATGCAACTTTAATCGTAAGTCTTTGCTACGAAACATTCATTCGTAAACGCGATGGAGCCGGCCGGCGCTGTCACAATGAAAACAACGTGTGCATATGTTATATTGCTCATAATAAAGTGCTTTTGAGCTTACATATACGCTGAAAGCAGATATGAGAGTAAAATGGCTACTGAGAAATGGTTCCGCTCATTTATGAATAGAAATGTTTCACGTCTGTTCGTGTAGCTCATGAAACTAGCCTTTCAAGAGTAACAAGCTTCAATAAAACAAATAAATGTGGAATCTTTCTTTGATACTTGAGAATTTTTATGAACAGACACGGTTATGACCCACAGGATGTGCATAATGTTGCCAAAACAGACGTTACGAAATTCCAAAAACCTGATATTTTTGTAAAACATGGTATAAGGCTACTTCAACTGAACGAGACACATTGTTAAATGATAAACTTTCCCAGATGAAGGTTATGTTGAATTACGTTTAATATTACTTGAAATTAAAAGTGATCTAGACTGTTTTGCTGTATTTTTGAACTTGTCACAACCGACCCCAAGCACTGTCACAACCGCCCCTGGGGTGGGGTCGGTTGTGACATTTTTTCCTTTTTTGTTTAATTTGGTCCTGTGAGTTAACTATTGTACTTAGGCAGAAAATTTTAGTGTTTATAAGCAAGCAAATAAGCACTTTAAGATAAAAACAACTTTAAAACAGCTCACAGGCATTGCTAAGGGATCTATGGGGGAGCAAATGAAAATTGTCACAACCGTACCCAGTCTCCCCTATGCTGTTCAGTTTTAGTCTCCTTATTTAAGAAAAGACATCAATTTATTGGAAAGGGTTCAAAAGAGGGCTACAAGGTTAGTGAATGGATTTTCTAATTTAGACTGATTGCCGACTTAGAATGTCCAATATATAAAGTCTTGAGCAAAGGAGAGTCAGAGGGGACATGATTCAATTATTTAAATTTATCAAAATGAAAGATGTTATGGGGTTAGATTGTTGCATGGAAAGCAGAGCAGGGGATCGTTGTTTTAAGCTAGCTATTCAGATCTCAGGCTAACCTGAAAATGAGGAGAAATTGCTATTTTAGCAGGGTGGTGAGAGCTTGGAACAGTTTACTGGAATAGGCAGTAAGGAGCAATGGAGTAGATAGCTTTAAGGGGCCATTCATGGAGACTATAATTTGACTTGGACCAGCCTAGCTGGGCCCAGAGCCTGTGGCTGGTCGTCATATTTATATTTGCTTTTCATTACACGTCTTCCGAGCATGTCTTCGATTTAAAGATGGGGGGAAAATCCGCTAGATAACTTTTGTTACATATGTGACGAATATAGTGTTCCTAAAAGTAACACGCGAAGAGTCTTACAGACTATATAAGACAACATTATTCTGCTTATTTTGGCCTGAAACTCGTGACTAGAATAAATCGCAGGCTCCTCATAAAGTCTTTGTGCAGTGTCAATGATTTGAAATAATATAAAATGAAGGAACAAAGGACGTAAAAAATCAGCAACAGTAAAAACCATAATGCATCGAATGAACTGTCACTAAGCCTGAAACATATTTTAGCGAACAAATTTCTTGCTGTTAAAAAAACTCTTTATTTGCTCACAGGTCGCTGTTACTGTTTATACTGTGATACACCTCCTCTAATTGTCCTTCATCTTCAAATAATTCAATCTCTGAGGTGCTAGCTATGATAGCCTTATATATAGCCTGACTGGAATAGACGACCTGTGTTTTTAGTCTACCTGTGTAGTTAAAATTTTATCTGATAGGTGGTGCTATACTAGACAGCAACTTAAGTTGACACTGAACGTCACTACAAGCGGAGCCAATAAGAGCTTACAAGCAATTAGCGATCTCCTCTAATTCGCCAAGTAGGCTGCGACGTTTTATTTAGCTCGTTTTTCATAGGCTAACGTCATGCCCATGTCACGCTGACGTCACGATGTTTTTGTCAAGAAACCTTGCAGTGTAGTATAGAAATTGAGTACAGTGGACCTTCGGTACCTCGACACTCCAAGAGACTACGAAAACATGTTGAGTTAAACGGGTGTCAACGATGCTCAATAATTTGAACTATTGTAGTGCTTTCTGTATTGCTTATGCTTATTTACTAGTGCTTACTACCAACATCATAAAAACTAATTTCAGTAAATGAGTTTTCCTTTTTTCTTTTCTTTGAAAAGTATATTATAAAACAAAGAGAACAATTTTAAATACATAATTGGAAATAAATCCAAAATTTCTAAAAAGAGACTAGCTGACAGGGCAGCTGGATTAGCTTCCTACGGTATGTTGATGAATAACGTTCCCTCCGTTCCTAATTTTTACCTCTTTCTGATGTGTTGCCTGAAAAATTACGAATTTATTGGTACCTGGTTCGACTTTCAGTTCATTGGCGTTTAGAATAAAGAAGCAGGGTATAGAAAGATAGATAGAAAGAAACTCAGTTTTTAATACAAAGTAGATAAGAACCCTTTGGGGGCCACGTGGGCCTAGAGGTAGAGTACTCTCTCCTCGTAAGTAAGTGGTCACGGGTTCGAATCCCGCCTTGCCCATGGATGTTATTTCATCCTCTATGTACCGTAAATCTGTCCCGTGTTTGTCAGGAGGCAAAGCGTATAGTACGCAGTCCTCATGTATGTTGAAGCTGATGGCTTCTGAAAAAAAAAAAAGAACCCTTTGTCCACCCTTGCTTGATACGTCGTGCTGGTGCTACCTGGTTTCTCTTCTGGATTGTTTCAAGTACATCTCTCCAACTCTTTCCTAGCCCTGAGACTACACCAACAGCACAAAGTGGCTGACAATTCTCAAAATGAGTTCTTTCCGGAAAACAATGAATTGACTGACCCCAAAACAGCAGAACTCTTAGAAGTGGTTAATGCGAACGCATATCGGTAGCAAAAAGTATATTAAAATATCAAGTGAATATCGACTTATCGAGGCTCCTGTAAATGTGTGTCGAGTTGGAAAAGTTTGAACCTATTGAAATCAACATCGGACCAACTATTGGAAAATACATGTCGATTCACTGAGGTTGTCGAGTTATCCGCATGTCGAGTTACCGGAGTTCCTCTGTATATATTTCACCATTTCACTTTACCTCACATTCTCCTATTCAACAGAGCATCTTTTGTATGAATGGCGATCTTTGAAAATTCGGGCCCCACCTAACCTTTAAACTTATTTTTGTTTCTTTTAAGTGCGGCAGTTAAAATAGCGCAATGTTTTTTTTGACTCATATCATTTTTTTCCACCAAAGGAGATTATGATTATTATTTTTTGTTTGATGAGGGGCAATTACAGCCTCATCCGTTGACAAGTCGTGGAATCACAGTAAGGGCCATGCTCCACATCAGCGTAAAACGCGACCGAAACTGAAGGCAGAAACCGAAAATCCGGGTACTTTCCATAGGAACACCATTGAATCCATTTTACGCTTCTGCCTAATTTTTCTGCTTTACGTCGATGTGGAGCATGGCCCTAAATGCTCAATTCAAATTACGTTTTGCGCTGCGAGTTTCCTAATTAAAATGAAGTAATTAACTTGATTATTTCCCCAACGTAATGACTTCTTAAAGTAAATCTCTTTGCGTCGTGCAAAAGAATTATAATGACTTGTTTTTCATGGAATATCGGATGAAATCTTTCGCCATTTAGGGTAATTATAAATAATCTGAATATCTTAAATGGGGCCTTTATGTTGTGATGACAAGAATTCAGCATGGATTTATTTTAAAAAAGTGGTCCAAAAAAGGAAATTTAAATAAAAAGACATTTTTTGCATTCACTTTTCATGCATAACCTTTAAAGTACCAAAATTGTATTAGTAATGATGAATTTTTAGACTTCATTTTGCTGTTTTTGCAGCTTTAAAAGGTCACTGAAACGTTTCAATCTCGCTTCCATACATATACAGTGAAACTCCGGTAACTCGACACGTGGATAATTCGACCACCTCGGTAAGTCGACATGCCAATATTTGGTCCAATGCTAATTCAAATGTGTGAAAACCCCTCTGTCCTGACATACTTTTACATTAACTTCTATAAGTCAACGTCCACTTACTATTTTTGCCCATTTTTACTTCCTTTTACGTAGTAAAGGAAGTATTGTGATCGCGAAAAAAAAAAATCACTCAAATTTGAGTCTATATTTTGATTTTGCTCACCCCCGAATGAATGTTCAGTAGTTTTTTCGACCTGTCAGCACGTGCATATGTACCTATCAACATATAAGCAGCCGAAAAATCCTTTTCAACCACCCCCGAGTTAATTACGACGAGTTTTCTCGCGACGTCTGTATATACGTATGTGCGGATGTATGTGCGGATGTGTGTGCGTATGTCTGTCGCATAACTCAAAAACTATACGCCGTAGAAGCTTCTAGCTTGGTATGTAGGCTCTGAGGATGGTCTAGTTGTGCACCTCCCCTAGTGGTTGCATTCGAATGTTCCCTTTTTTGGGGTAAATCAGTGTTAATTTCAATACAGATTCAAGTGATATGAATTGGCGCGACCACTTGGCGATATGTCGCCAAGTTTTTTGTCGCCAAGTGTTTGAACTTGGCGACGTATCGCCAAGTTGGCGACAAATTTGGCGAAAAAATTATTTTTTTAATTTGGGTTCAACTTGGCGCTATTGGCGATATTTTGCGAAAAATTCACTGGATGATATTAAAATCAGCAATATTTAGAAAATTAACCATTGTAAATTTTTTTTTCATTGTTTCGTATCAGATTAGGGGAGTAAATATTTGAATTGTTACTTGCTCACTCTAAGCACTTTTTTTAACATTTAAGGCAACTACTAAGAAATTTACACGTAAAAGGAAGTAGTGTGGGGTCCATACCAGATTTTTTACCCCTGATATTTGTTCATATTTTCCATTTCCGAGAACTTTGCGTTTTCTGTGTCAGTCAACTCATTATTTTCTCGAAAGAGCTGTCTTCAAGAAATCCCTCGTGTATACAGAGGTGTCAGCACTACACTCCGTGTTGTTGGTGCAGTCCCAGGGTTAGGAAGGGATCAGAGAAATATACCCACACACACAAAGCAGTTCCCGAAAGAAACAAGACAGCACAACACATGTTTTTCAAACAAGCGTGATCAGGGCTGTTCTCTTTAACAAATTCGATTGACAAAGAGCTCTCTTTTTCCAAAAAACTATGAATTAATTCCTAATTCGGCATTAAAAACTGTCCCATTATATATTATTATTATTATTATTATTATTTTGTGCATTTTTCAAGAAAGAAAAAGGAAAGGAAAAAAAATCATTTTTTGAAATTGATTTTTATAACGTGAATGGTGAGCACTAGTAAATAATCAATACAAAAAACACTTAAAGGGTAGAAATTATTCACCCTCGGTAAGCCGAGACCCGCTTAACTCGACATATTTTGGCGTCCCCTTGAGGTGTTGAGTTATAGAAGTTCCACTGTATTCAGTTCTTGATTGAGTAGCGGGAAAAGGGCCTTTTTTTCTTTCTCCCAGTCGGCAAGGTTCGGTTGGTTTTGAAACCAAAACAGGAAACCTGTTATTAGGAAAAACCATTGTACGAATTCGCCTAATGTTATTATTTTCATAGGGATATTTTTTTAGCTAAAGGGGGAGAAAAAAAATCAGAATTTGCGATATAAAAATTCATGTTATGTCTTATGGGAGAATTGTCATACCCCATCACTGTTGTCTACATGGACTGAGGTGCGCCCCCTGCAAGATTTGTAAAAGCGCCTCAGTCCCTATTAAACTATTTAAAAAATTTTCCCGTGTAACTCATAGTGCTGTTTTTCTGAATTGTGCGAGCTGCGAGCTCAAACCTCATGCGCCTCCTCCGCCCGCGGAACGGGGGCTTTGGGGATGCTATGTACGCCGCTGCTCCAACAACAAATATTTTTCCTCAAATGAATGAGAAAATGAACGAATAATTAAATGAAAAACGCATGAAAAAAGAAAAGAATAAATAATTAATGTATGAGAAAAAATTAATGGGTGAATATAAGTGAATGAATACATAAAGAAGTAATTTAATCGATGAAGAAATGTAAATGAATCAATTAATGAGTGTGAGCTCGTATGTGATTTATTTAACAAATGAATAAAAAATACACGAAATGAACTATTTTACTTCACCCCCTTCTTGCAGACAACATTTTGTACTAAACAATTAAAATTGAAACATGCTTAGCACCAATTAAATGAGTCTGCACTGGACATCATAGATATTAATCAATATTTGAAATAGTAAGCATAAAAACTATCATTTTACTGCAATAGAAATTAAATTGATAAGCTACGAAAATATTACAGTGTGTGCATCAAAGTTTGAAAATGGTTTGTTGTATACCTTGATCTTTAGAGCTATTTACTTCTGAAACTAGAATCAACTACAGTAGACGCCGCTTAATGTGATCACATTTGAACGGAAGAGATTTGATAACAATAAACGATTGATTATAATAATCTACTTATATTAGAAACTGAGTATCTTTCTTTCTATGTCCTGCTTCTTTCTCCTGAACGCCAATGAGCTAAGAGTCGAACCAGGTACCGATAGACTCGTAATTTTTCAGGCTTCATTAGTTTTAATTTATATAAATACTAGCCGAGTACCCGGCTCTGCCCTTGTTTCTGCCGGGTAATTTTTTTCAGTGAAACTCATTCATAATTTTTTCAGCATTAAAGTGCACATCTATATACATAAATGGCTACTTCTGTAAACAGTGGCTATTTTTTCTATCTGGATCAACTAAAAAAACTGTATTACACACCCTAAATACAAATGCAAGCTACAAATAATGGTTAGGTAAATAGGAAAAGTTATAAGCTTGGTGTATTAAAATAAATATACAGGGTGCTCCAAGTCAACCTTCATGACCTCTAATTCCTCAACCTTTCATCCTAGATGCATACTTCCAATTGCAAATTTGCTCGAAATGAGGTATAGAGTTAAAATATTGAAAGTTTGAAGCGAAAAAATAATTCAGTCAAAAAATACGAAATCTAACTTTTTATAGGGACTCCGGGTCCCCAAACTTATATTTAGGGAAAGAATCTCCATTGAAAAATAATACTAACACACAAAAAAAAATGACATCTGTGCGATCAAAATTCGCGGAGATATTCGAGTTTTAAATGCGCAGGGCCCGTAAGCAAATTGACAAAAGAAAATTTTCGCCCTGCCAGAGGAATAACGAGCTTTTAGATTAGGTACGATAATGAAATTTGTTTCGTCCATGTCAGAAAACATTCGCTTCTCATTGTATTCAAAAATAAATACAGATGCTACAAGACTACAAAACATAACAAGACAAGGTAAATTATTATACAATTTTATACAAAGATATTAAACACACGAAATATGTAGAATCTAAGAAATAATATACATTGCGATTACATTGTCCGTAAAGCAACACCATTTCTACATACTGTTCCGTAGTGTACATCGTAACTTCAAGCCTTAACGAAATGCATCTAGTTAAGCCGATTTTATTCTGCAGTGAAGGGATTACGTTATTTCAAGCAATCACTATACAGTCGGTAAATTTACATATTCGCGAATTCAGCAAGACATTTTCATTCTTTCTTATTCAATTTTTTTCGTATTTTAATTCCCATGTTAAATAACTTTTACAGTTAAATATATTTTAGGAAAATAAAGAATATTTTGTTATTAAAGAACTCTGAATGGTGCGAATTTCGCGTGTATATGGCCCCCAAAATCACTTAAAATAACGCTAGTGTAAAGTGGTATAAGTCATAAAGTTTCATGTTTCATTTCTCCATGGATTTTGATCGCACAAATGTCATTTTTTTGTGTTAGTATTATTTTTCAATGGAGATTCTTTCCCTAAATATAAGTTTGGGGGCCCGGAGCCCCTATAAAAAGTTAATTTTTTTATTTCTTAACCAATTATTTTTTTCGCTTCAAACTTTCCATATCTTAACTCTCCTCCTCATTTCGAGCAATTTTGCAAATGGAAGTATACGTCTAAGGCGAACGGTTGAGGAAATAGAGGTTAAAAAGGTTAACTTGGAACACCCTGTATATTTACAGTATCAATTGCTCTGGAGTCAACCATTTCCAAATACTGCACGTTAAATTAATTCCATTATTAGTTTCTATCCTTGTGACTTCAATGGTGAAAACTCAGTTGGTGAAAACATCTTATGTACCTAACTAAATGATGTGCCCGGCATCGCACGGGTTTAAATGCAACATGCCAAATCCAAGAAAATAAATATATGACTTTCAACTAAGCCCAGTAGAATCATATTTCTCAAAGGTATTTTTTGTGACCATGCGGTAGATTAACTGGGTGTGAAGGAGAACGTGAAATCAAACTTAAATGCGTTATTTATTTTATCCGTGTGATTTTCCTAAAAATCCCTTTCTATTTTTTAACTGTTGCCAAGATCATTTATCTTTTTATTTAACCCGGTAACGATTACTGATGACTATAAAAATACTAATAAAGCAATAAATTCTATACTCACTCCAGAGAAGCCTTGATTTAAAACTTTCATTATGATTACTATTATTATTGTTGTTGCACGGCAACACATTTTTGCAGCAATGGGTTGAAAATTTAATCCTTTAAAGGGGAAATTATATGAAATTTACTGCTTTCCATAATAACTTCTTAAAATTAAGTTTTTTAGAAATAAATTATAGCCTATCCTGATTCCTGTTATGGTAGCTATCTATGGTGAAAAAATGGTTAAAATCGGTCCAGTAGTTTTCAAGATTACCCCGGACATACATACAAAAGTAGTCTTTTATGTATATAGACACGATTTTAATTAACGAAGATATCCATTTATAAGTAGTCAAATTTAGAGCGATTTGTCCTAAATGATTAAATATGAAATCCATTGTTACAAAACGTGGTTGATATGAAACAGTAATAATAATGATAATGAGAACTTTGAATGAAGGCTTACCTGAATAAAACATGAAACTCATAAGCGGGCCACGAACGTAGAATGTCTTCTTACGAACATTAATTTTTTTTCGTACAATATAACATCAGAATGAGGTAAAAGGGGGGGTTGGACGTTATGCATCAACAAACCGTAGGAAGCTGATCCAGCTGCCCTGGCAGCTAGTATCAATGGCTAAAAGTTGTACTTTTGACGGAATTAGACCCACCCATTGAGTTTTTTCCCCAGCATTTGTACTGTTGGAGCAATGAAACCAGTTTTACAGAATTCCTGGTTAGGTGTTCCTCCATAAGCTCGCTGAGAACTAATGCAGTAACGTTATACATCAACATGCTGCAGGAGGCTAATCTAGCTGCCCTGGTAGCTAGTAAGCACTAAAAGTTTGACGGTGATTTATGTTGATAGGGTCAGGTGGGGGAAAGTGGGTGCATGGGAAAACGGGGTCTATATTGAAAGACACCTATTTTCTCTTTTTAAATTTAAATACTTTGTTAATTCTTTTTTTAAGACATGAATTGAGATTATAGCAAATATTTTTATGTCAATTTTAAAACACTCTAAGTAAGTTAAATGTTTACAAAGCATTTTTTATGCTCACTGTATGTGCTAGGCAAGAATTAGCTGTTTATGAACTTTCTTCCAAAATATTTATTTATTGGTAAATGCTATTAATTTTCGTACAGATTTGTAGTAGAATATCTAAGGATCAGCGCTACATAAAAGCGTAAAAACAAAGTTTATAATTCTGTTTATTATGAAGTATTTTCTGAGGTGGGGTAAAGTGGGGCTATGGCTGAACTTTCCTGAGGGTTTACGACGACGTTACATATTTAGTAAATTGGTGCTTTTTGTATAATTTTATGTGTTCCTATTTTACTATCTTGTTAAAATTAGCTTTCAATCTGGCAATTTACAGGCAAAACGACTTGCTTGCTGTTTTCACTGCTTTGTCATCAGTTTAACATGGGAATCAATTAGCTTGGCGAAAAATTAGCAAGATTTCGGCTAGTTGTCATCACTTTTGGCGACTTTTTTTTGTCTCCAAATTTGGCAAAAAATTACCAACTGTCGCCAAGTTTGGCGACATTTGGGGCGTTTTCGAACAGCAGTTGCAGCAGTTGCAGAAGTTGCAGATTGTTCTATAGAATTCTTCAGTTTTGTAAATGATAGGAAAAAAATTGATGACATTTTCATTCGATTAATTCCAGGTAAAAAAATTCTTTTAGTGCATTTGTACCTTTAAATGAAATTAAGATATTTTAATTTCATTGTACATTTATGTCAAAATCAATATTTACACATTTTTGCTTAAAAGTACACTAATTTCTGAACTAGAGCCACTACCCCACCATGGAGGAAAGTGGGGCACATAATGTTTTAAATGTATTACTGAGAGAAAACAATCAAACAAAATAAAATTAATCTAAAACGCCAATGTATATAAAATGCATCAAAAGTTTCCTTAAAATGAATTTAATCATGTGATTTTGAGGCCGTTTCGAAAAAAAAGCTTGATTTTAGACCCACTTTCCCCCACCTGACCCTATGTTTTATTCATATTTTTTGATATGAAATGAATGCAGTTACCATATCTTCTGAATCTTTTGTGGTAATGACTAAGGCATTTTCACTAAGATTTTGATTCTTTCATATTTCGAATGACTCTTGAAAGTATTTTCTGTCTATGTTTTCATGACTGTGATAATTCCTTGATCACATAGGGAGATAAATACGTTTTTCTGACTGAATTGCAGAAAATATTTTTAAAACATAAACAAGGGGTTTTGGGGGGGGGGGGGATTTTGCCTCTGTTTTAAGGCAAATGTTCTTCTCGTCTATGCAGTGCCCTGAACTATGGCCCTTACATAGACGAGCCGACGCATCCAGATTAAGTTTGATCACTCTGGATCCATCTCGTGTTTGAGTGGTTGTCTTTTCTGGCCAGTTATCGCGTTTTGGTAACTTTTCACATAAATTTAACAAAGCTTAGCGATGTCCCGAAACTTTGCTACTGCAACATTGAAAAATGAAAGTAAAAGTAAATAAGTTGGATCCAAAGTGGTGAAACTTAATCTTGATGCGTCGGCCTGTCTATATAGCTGCTCTAGCCTTAACCATATCTTGTTGTCGTCAGAGTCTGCGTCACTCACCGTCTTGTAGAACATGCAGGCCTTGAGGTCTTCGTCTTCTCCGTTCGGGCAGTCGATGAAACCGTCGCAGAGGCCGCGGTCGTCGATGCACCGGTAGCGGCCCACGTGATCTTTCGACGGACAGGAGAACTGCTCCGTGCCGTCACGGGCCGGAGGGCACTCTGCAAGAGAGAGCACCACGTGAGACAAACAATAGGGTAGTTGTGACCTATTGAATATCCCTTTTTTAACTACTAGATATTGTTAAGAGGCTTACAAAACACAAAAATTCACCATTGCCGAATTTTAAAACACAACGGTTGATTCTTAATGATTTTTTTAAAAACCCAAGCGCAAAAAAAGCGCGCCTTGAAACCGAAACCCGTGACGTCAGAGCAGACGGCAGTAACTTTCAGCCTTTCATCCATAAAAATTGGATTTTTGCTATATTATCGTTTCATTGCGGGATTTTCTCCTTCCGTAATCAATACCTTAAAGTTTACTAATTCACTATTTAAAACTGGATTTATCAAAGAGCAATCCAATATCCTGCTAGGGGTGATTGTTTTGATATTTTTTGGTGAAATCCGTAGTCAAATTTTTAGAACGCATCACTTGGCGAGAAAAAAAAAAAAATACGGCAGTGCAGAGCGAACAACAGTGCGGAAGCCGGAGAAACCGGTTTCTCGAGCTCCTCGCATCTAAAGCTTCTCGCTCTTTCTTCGCCTTAGTGGAAAGTTCAAAAGCGCCAACGACTGCCCAGTGACGTCACAGCCGCTTGAAATTAAAAAATTATTTAAAAAAAAAAACTACTTGTCGCAGCGCAAAAATTTTTTCGCCGTTGATGTTCATGTATGTTGCTCTATCATATAAAAATAAAATTGAAAAATCGAAAACTTCCCTATTCCACAACAATGAATTTCGATACAACGAAATGTCCGCTGCAACGAAATTAGTTTTCAGTCCTGATTTAATCCCTACCAGCTGGTGACCGAGCTCCGCTCGAAGAAAACAGGTATCGAAGCTAACTCGAAGATTTAAATTTTCAATTGTGATTTATCAAAACAATACATCCCATAAGAAAATTTGTGAAATCATTGGTGAAAAGATAACCGGTTAAAGTGCACCATTGTAAACTATTCTAAACAAAGTTAGAGTTTGGAAATGGAACTATTCTATACAAAGATTAAGTTTGAAAAGTCATAGGAAATAAAATGTAATTGATAATAAAAAATTATTCAATGAAAGAAATGGTTCAAATTGAGCAGTGTAAAGATTGAAGTGTGTTGAAGTTCAATATTTTTGACAAATTTATTTAGAAAAACCAAACCTCGTGATTCCTCGTGGCCAAAAACCCCAGACCTCCAAGTTTACCGAAGTTAATTCTATGGCGACTTTCGACTTGGCAACCATTCCTCGTATTACCCCAAACGTGTACCAGGGGACCGAGCCCGCTCGGTTAAAAAAAAAAACAAGTTTGTAAACTCGTGTTTTTTTTTAAAGTGCGAAGTGCTTATTTAGATAAACTTGAAAAGCATTTTTGAGCCTTTGGTTGCAATTACGCATTCAAAACAGCCGTAATTTATTTTGAAAAACACAACCCTATTTAATCCATGCTCACCGTAAAATCACACCTAATTTGATTTCATTTGGCGCCAAAGGCGCGGGAGGGGTTGATGAGAATGGATGCAGAGTCCCTGTTCTCCAGTACGCATTTGGTTCCAGTTGGTTTTGACTTTCACTTCACTTCACACTCCAGGTCTCCCCCCCCCCGTACATACCACAACTCGCTTTTTAACCGGGATGGGGCCCTGAAGAGCGCTCTGTTCATTTTTGAACCAGGCCCAAGGGCCGACTAAACCCTTGGCCCAGCACACCCCAGAGGTTTCGTTTCACTTGGAGGATTTTGTGACCACGTACAATTTTAACGTCCCCCAGCAACCATTAATGAAGACAGTGGATCTTTGATCGGCGGCTATATGATCGACCCGAGACCCTCCGGTTACGAGTCCGACGACTTACCGATTGGACTACCGCGGCCTCAGGCCCCTGTATAGACGAGCCGACGCATCAAGATTACCACTTTGGATCCAGCGCGTGTCTGAGGATTGTCTTTTCCGGCCAGTTATCGCTTTTTGGTAACTTTTTACGTAAATTTAACAAAGCTTGGCAATGTCCCGAAACTTTGCTCTGGTAACCCTAATCCCAACAAAAACATAAATGTGAAAAAGGAGCCAAGTTCTGTTGAAACAACGTTTGGGCAGTTTGAAGCAGCGGTGCCACCGACAAAAGAGTTGAAATCTAACAGGCTCCAAGCTCTATAGCTGTTCTGTTAACTACAGTCGTGAGAGTTATTGAAATGTTCATTAATTTATTTTAATAACATTTCGTTAATTCCTTTCATATCGGCTTCGGAACTGGGCAAGTTTTAATCGTCACGAAGTTACGTTCAAAAAAGTCCGACTTCAGTCAGTTAGAAATGAACTTGCCCAGTTCCGAAGCCGATATGAAAGGAACTAACGAAATGTTATTAAAATAAATTAATGAACATTTCAATAACTCTCACGACTGTAGTTAACAGAACAGCTATAGAGCTTGGAGCCTGTTAGATTTCAACTCTTTTGTCGGTGGCACCGCTGCTTCAAACTGCCCAAATGTTGTTTCAACAGAACTTGGCTCCTTTTTCACATTTATGTTTTTGTTGGGATATCATGCATTTTTGAAAAGCCGCGGTAACGGTTATGCTTTCATTTAGACACAAATTTAATATACTACTGAATAAATACCGTCCTTCATTTGTTTTTCATATATACACATATATTTTTATTTGAGTTAAAAGACTGAAGAGCGGTATACTTACTGATAAAGATTTTTTTCAGCAACGTTCGAATGTGGCAATGTTGATGCATTTTTACCCATATTAGGGTAGACAGACCAGTGAATGACCACTTAAGCAAAATTTCATTTTTAAAAAATCGTAGTAATTTTAAATACTGTAATATTTTGTTCGTGATAGTTTAAATAGTTTTATTGATCTATGTAAATGCGTAAAAAAAATGATGGAGCTTGAAAGGTACCGCTTCCGGCTTTTTGGGGTGTTCGAAGGAAAAATGGCGCAAAGACCCAGTGAATGACCATCTCTGACCCAGTGAATGACCACTAATTTGACCAGTGAATGACCACCTTAAATTTTTAGTTAGAAATACTTGAAGTTGGTTTTAGATATTTTCACTTTTGTATATTTTTATATGGCATGTAGTGATCCATTACTTTTAGTGTTTATTTATGTATTACATTTCAGGTTTATTTATTTATTTATTTATTTATTCGAACTTTCTTTTGCATCGTGAAGGTAGTATTGTAATCGCGGAAAGACTTCCCCTCAATTTTCGATCTAAAATGTTTTTTTAATCACGCATTAATGAATGCTGAGTAGTTTTTTCGGCCTATTTGCACATGCATTTGTACCTACGAACGTATGGACAACAGAAAAATACATGACGGCTTTCTACGTATGTAGGTATGTATTCATGTTTTATGTATGTATCTCGCACAACTCAAAAACTGTATGGCGTAGAAGATTGAAATTTCGCATGTGAAGTTTGAGTGGGGTCTAGTTATGCGCCTAACCTTTTGGTTACATTCGAATGTTCCCAAGGGGGTCTTTTACCCCTGTTTGAGGTAAATATGTTAATTTCAATGCAGAATTAAGGGATGTTGTAATTTAGCAACATCATGCTGATAGATCGCTTTACTTCTAGTCGCCAATTTTTCGTCGCCAACTTGGCGACATATCGCCATGTTGGCGACAAAATTGGCAAAAAAGGATTTTTTTTTTCGAATTTGTTTTTAATTTGGCGCTTTCGGCGATATTGAGTGAAGTATTCACTGAATAATGTTAAAATTGTGGATATTTAAAAGATGAATACTGCAAAACAGCTCTTGCATTAGTCTGAGACAAAGTGGGGGTTGTAACTGTTTGAAGTGTTTACTTTATCACTCTGTGGCACTATTATATTGTATGTTTGTTCTTCACACACATTCCATGCAGTTTTATGCAATTTTAGATCACAGACGCTAATAAAATTACATCAATTTTCTTTACATTTGAAAGAACTACTCTCCACGTTTACCATTTCTTTATATGTGCTGGAAAATGTCTAAAATGCTACGCACAAAAGTTATTTGACTTTGTGACCCTGTCATCAAAATATTTTTTTGTAAAAACTGAGTGTATGTACACTGCTCGATAATGAAAATGCAACACCAAGAAGGAGTGGTCAGAAATTCATGCAAATTTTACCGTAGACGCACGTCACTGAGTTATGCAAATGATATGAAATGCCCAGCTCTCCGACGCACGTGAAGTAAGATATAAGAGAATGAAGTTGAAAAGTGGGCTATGTTCATGTTGGTTTTTCTGCCAGACTAATTATCGGAGAAATTTGGTTTTTGTCTCGAACGATACGTGTGATAGGAGGAAATGCCACGCCGTCCTCAACGAAGACACTTCTAGCATATAGACGACTTTACAAGGGGTATGGTGATAGGACTGAGAAGGGGAGGTTGGTCCATACGTCAAATTGCAGCTGATACCCACATGGATGCAAGCACTGTGCATCGGCTGTGTCGGAGATGGTTGGAAAGAGGAAATGTAGCCACATTGAGGGGTGCAGGTGCAGCCAGAGTGACGTCAGACTGCTTAGATTGACGGATTCACCGATAAGCTGTGGCGGACCCGCAAGTCACTTGTACGTCGATTCTGCAGCACGTGCAAGGTACCCTGGATGTTCCTGTGTCGACCAGAACCATTTCCCGTCGACTGGTTGCACGTGGCCTGCAATCACGGCGCCCGCTAAGAAGACTGCCATTGACCTCACAGCACAGACTCCAACGTTTGGAATGGTGCCGGACCAGAGCGACGTGGATGGCAGAATGGCAAACCGTAGTGTTCTCAGATGAATCCCGCTTCTGTTTGTCCAGCGATAGTCATCGCATACGTGTGTGGCGTCGACGTGGAGAAAGATCGAATCCGGCAGTAACTGTGGAACGCCCCACAGCGTGACACCGTGGCATGATGGTTTGGGGCGCTATTGCATACAATTCCGTATCATTTCTAGTTCGTATTCGGGGCACTATGACGGCCCAACGATATGTAGATAATGTACTGCGGCCGGTGGCAATCCCCTACCTTCAGGGTCTGCCAAATGCAGTTTTTCAATAGGATAACGACCGGCTTCACAGTGCTCGAATCAGCCAACATGCTCTACGAGGTGTACAGATGCTTTCCTGGCCACCATACTCTCCTGACTTGTCACCAATCGAACATGTGTGGGACGTGATTGGACGCCGTTTGCAGAACCTGTCACTGCCTCGTTCAGAGGACGAACTGTGGCAAATGGTTGAAAGGGAATGGAGTGCCATCCCTCAGGACACCATCCGCACGCTTATTGACTCCATACCTAGACGTGTTTCTTCGTGCATCGCTGTCCGCGGTGGTCCTACTTCTTACTGAGCCGACGCCGTCCTCGCTCTAAATTTTGCTTATTTATTTTGAAATAAATATCACTTATTGTTCCATGCTGTCTCTGTCTTCTTACCAAATTTCATCAATTTCTGACCACTCCTTCTTGGTGTTGCATTTTCAATGTCGAGCAGTGTATGTATCAATCTATGTTTTTCTTACTTCTCCCGAAAGCCAGTTAACTGAACATCGAACCAGGTATCGAAAGATTCGTAATTTTTAAGTTCATATGTTTGGTTACTTTACATAATTGTCAGAATTTATTAAGCAGAGCTTTTCATTAAAATGTAAATTCTTAAGCACGTCTGCGTGGGCAAGAGCAAATTCGAATGGAAGAAACAAAGGGAGAATTTGGCACAGTGCTAAATTCTCCCGCTGGTTCTTCCCTTCCAAAACCAAGCTTTCTCTAATTCTCAACCCCTCTCTTTGTCAAAAATTTTCAACACAAAAGTAGCTTGTAGACGGGAATGTCAAGCATGGAAAGCGAATATCTTAGGTAGTTTTTTGACACTCGATCCGAGGGAAAACGTCAATCTCAAAAAAGGCTCTTAGCGAGCCTCTTCTAATATAAAATGCATCGGTTCAAGAGGCCACCATGCTGACCACCGTGAAGCCCCCGAAATACATTGTTGAGAATGAAATTGTTCTAGTCGTGTGCTTCACTGAAAACCCGAAGTACGCCGCCGAAGGCGGTGTGCATCAACCTGCTGCAGGCAGATTGCACGAGCCGCCTTGGTGGCAGGTAAGGTTTTAAAATCTGCCGAAATGTTTTTGAAAATATTCCAAATTTAGCGAGTTTCAGTGTAAAACGACAAAAATCTTTTACGTGATTTGTAGATAGTCGTCATGGACATGCAAACGGTTAAAATGGGTGATCAATTTCTCGACAAGTCTTTAAATTTAACTCTTTTTTAAAAAACTTCGCCAGACTTTATTAAATTATGTCTCGACATTGGGCTGACGAGGGCAAATAAATCCCCCCCCCCCAAAGATGTCTTGATATGTTCTTTCGATTGCTAACTATTTAAACTTTTTGCATTATTACACTATTCGCATGATGGTTCTCTGGGCAACCGTACCTAAATATCGAATTTTGTCTGAATGCTGGCATTACTTCTAGAGAGATGACAGTCGAAAACGTGACGAAAGGAATAAAAACAGGAAGCGAGCATATATTTTTTGAAAAACTGAAGTGACGAACAACTCAGTGGCCGTTCAGAGGGGTTGGGGGGTTGTCACTGCAAGGGGAAATTTTAACATTAGGTCCATTGGGTAAAATATCCGTGCCACGAAAAATTGGCCGTTAAGAGGGGTCTCCGCTTCGTAGAGGTGACCGCTCTAAGAGGTTTTCTGTATGCTCAGCTGTTAATGTGCAAGATGAATTAAAGCAATAAAAACCGCAGTAGTTTTCTTTAATTTTTCAAAACAACGTTAAAATCCCAGTGAATGAACAGCTGGTCATTCACTGGATTTTCAGAGTTTTTCTGACCCAGTGAGTGACCACCCCGTAAAGCTAAAATCTACACATTCTATAAAGATTGAAACAATTAAAATCATACCCTGAATATACATACTAAATGATTCTTTTGTATAATTAAAAAAAATTAATTTATAAATACAATTAATGCGAATCAAAGTAGTTGTATACACAAAACCATCCTTATTATTTTAGAACAGAAAAAGAAATGGCGCACGACTGTAAACATTTTATAATTTTTTACTAGAAAAATACATGACCAAAATAATCAATTAGGTATCAGATAACTCAGAATTTGAAGGAAGAAAGCTAATGAAGCCAATTTATCTAAAAAAAAATAATTTAGAACCTTATTTTTTAAGAAATACTGCGAAGTGGTCATTCACTGGGTGGTGGTCATTCACTGGTCGGTATACCCTATAAAGTTTAAGTGCTGCGAAAGTACCTCGCTTGGAACAGACGACATCCGAAATAAGTAAATTTTCTTCGTGTTTACCCTATATTTTTCTTAAAAGAGAAATAGAATATTTTAACTACTTGGTTAATATCTTAAGTCACCGCAAGGTGGCATAGTCAATCTCTAGAATTCGAATTATTTATTTCATCTTGATAAACCATTTTAATCTTCCGTCAAGGCAAACTAAGCCTTGAAACAGCTTACAATAAAACATTTGATTTAAACTTAAGTATTTTATTTTTGGCAGCGTTTTACAAGCATTTTGGCGCTTTTGTTTGACGAACCATTTATAAATCGCGCCAAGATAGTCATTAAAAAAATGCTTTTTTTCTTGCTTTTTACTTTCTTCTATATCTATTATATAGAAGAAAGTATTGGTTTCGTAAAAATTTTCGAATGTCCAATTTTGACGGATTTGCACGTTTTGAGGTGCGCTGAGTCCATTTCGACCATTTTTGGAAAATGTCTGTCTGTGTGTCTGTGTGTGTGTCTGTGTGTGTGTGAGTCTGTATGTGTGTGACCAGTTTTTGTGGCCGCGCTAGAGCAAAAACTACTGAATGAAATCGAACAAAAATTTTTGCACATATGTACCACCATGTGAACTGGTGCACCTGACTTTGTTTAGCGAATTCCTCCAAGGGGGGTGGAGCAATCGCACGTGTTCTGCGCGTGGGTGATTGCTATATCTCAGGAAGTAACCGGCGGAATCAAACGAAAATTGGTCCATAGGTAGACCCTACTAAGTACAGGTGCTGATTCAATTTGCGTGTCAATATCTCGAAGGGGGGTGGAGCAATCGCACGTGTTCTGCGCGTGGGTGATTGCTATATCTCAGGAAGTAACCGGCGGAATAAAACGAAAATTGGTCCATAGATAGACCCTACCGAGTACAGGTGCTGATTCAATTTGCGTGTCAATATCTCGAAGGGGGGTGGAGCAATCGCACGTGTTCTGCGCGTGGGTGATTGCTATATCTCAGGAAGTAACCGGCGGAATCAAACGAAAATTGGTCCATAGGTAGACCCTACCGAGTACAGGTGCTGATTTAATTTGCGTGTCAATATCTCGAAGGGGGGTGGAGCAATCGCACGTGTTCTGCGCGGGGGTGATTGCTATATCTCAGGAAGTAACAAGCGGAATCAAACGAAAATTGGTCCATAGATAGACCCTATAGAGTACAGGTGCTGATTTAATTTGTGTGTCAGTATCTTGAAGGGGGGTGGAGAAATCGCACGTGTTCTGCGCGGGGGTGATTGCTATATCTCAGGAAGTAACAGGCGGAATCAAACGAAAATTGGTCCATAGGTAGACCCTATTGAGTGCAGGTGCTGATTCAATTTGTGTGTCAATATCTCAAATGGGGGTGGAGCAATCAAAAGTGCTTATTTTGTCATTGCACCTACTGTATCTCGGGAAATATTGCTGCGATTTGAATGAAATTTGGAATAACACTAACCCAATATGGAAGCAAGCATCGATTAAATTTTGGCGCCAATCGCCCCAGGGGGAGGGTGGGGTGATTTTTGCGCTTAGTCAACAATGCGAAAAATTAATTCATTAAAAAATCGCTTTCACGCTATTTAATTATCAAAACAGCTGAAAACTTTCAATGATTTGAAATTTTTAACTGTTGCCAATTTCTTTTTACTAACAAATAAAATGTTTGCAATTAATCTAAACAAGGCTTTTGCAATGATTTCCAATTTCGCTCATTGATTTTGCATTTGCAGGGCTATTACGATAATTGGGAAATTGTAGCTGTCTCCAATTACTTGGGCGAGTACGTATTTTATTTTGTAACCGGAATTCACAAGATAGATATAGAAGAAAGTTTCGTGACGGCCACGACAGCTAGTTTGATGTAGTTTTTGGACTTTTTAGATTTTTTCCATAGTTAGTGTATGGAAATTTACCTTGATGCCAAATTTTAAGATTCTGAGACACTTGGAAGTAGGTAAACATTTTGATGAGTGAGTGTATAATCTAAATAAGAAAATCGCCATATTTTCACTTTTCAAATATTAATAACTTTAAAACTAAAAGAGATATATTCATAAAATTTAGGATTTTGGGTGTTCTATGTCACTCTAATAGACTTACAAAATTTAAAGCATGTAGATGAAGTAGTTCTTGAGAAACGGAGGGGTCGAAAGTAGCCCGAAATGGTTCATGTAAAGATACACTAGCAGATGTGCAGCGCGAACTTGGCTGACACACTGCCGTGTGTCTTGATTCCTCATCAATGAAAAATGAAAGTGAAAGTTAATGAGTTGGATCCAAAGTGGTGAAACTTAAGCTTGATGCGTCGGCCTGTCTATATAGCGGCTCTACCGCCGCCCATACCCAATTCTAACTTTATTTTGATCGATCTCGTTTCGTTTCTTTTGGGGCTATATGCCCAGGTTTTTGATGAGGACTACAATCTAGTGTCTTGCCTCCATTACACATGATTTTTATTACATATATCTTGTACAGACAATGTATGAAAGAGTTACATCACAAAGGAATGAAAGTACATCCGGAGCGAGGGTGGGAGTCGAACCCACCGTCTCAGAGTTATCGGCTACACGCTAGGGTGGAGTGAAAAAAATGAATTTTTGATTTTCGTAAACGGGTACCTTTCATTTACTGTGAATGAGGATAAGTAATGATTCTGTAAAATATTTCACTTTTGCGACGTCATCTTTAGTCTGCGCATTTGGCCTAAAGTTTTGAAATTTTTGATTTTTTTTAGATTTTTCAAATTTTTTAAAAAAATATTGCAAATGATAAAACTAGTGACGGGTGGTTATTAAATGGAAGAAAAAGGTTTGAAATACACAAGGAATTTTTTAAAACCATTTTAGATTATGATTTCAGTCTGCGCATTAAGCCCAAAGTTCATGAAAATTTCCGATATTTTCAATATTAAGCAGAAATTTTATAATTTGATATTTATTCTCAATATTTACTTAAAGTGCCTTCAAAACATTTTCTTAATCATTTTGTTGTTTCTTTGAACTACTCAACTCTTTGCTTGCTCATTGAAAGTACCCAGGACTCACCACGAGGAAGTGGACGCATTTTGGGTGCCACCCGCGCTCCCCATGCTTCCAACCAATGAGAGCACACATTTACATTTCTGAGACAAGTCAGGAACAATAAATTGTTTCTTTGATTAGGAAATTGTTTGCATTGGTTTTGATGGATGCACTACAACGACAGGAAAATACAAAGGTGTAATACTGAAACTGGAAGAAAAACTTGGTAGACCTCTGTAATGAGATATTTGCCAATTACATTTGAATGAACTTAATTTGCGGCATTTTTTGCAAAAGCTAGATGGACCTACCAGTGGACCAAAGTGTTTTTTTTGGGGGGGGGGGGCTGTTGGACGAAGCAAAACAACATGTTATAATTTCAAATCAGTTCAATATGAACCTATAGAATTTGTCATTGATCAGACCGATTTTGACAATAAAAATGATTTAAGTACTGAGCAACAGTAACTTCATGAGATGAGCAAGGTAGTTTAGACTGGGAAAATATCAAAAAAATTGTAGAACAATTCCAAGAAAGCTTTCTAAAGCCAGATGGTTGACTACAGCAAACATAATCTTTAGACTGTAATTTTTAAAAGAGTTCATAACTTTCGCGGTAAAAGTGTCCTTGCTCTTTTAGGATGAAGTGCAGACGCTACTAATTTAGATATGAATTTGTGTGGGATTATAAAGAGTCACACTTATCTCTCAGGGAAAAAGCAGAAAATTGTATTCACATCCATTCAAAATAATGTATAATTTGCACCCTAGAAATATGCTGTTATCGATATCTATATATATAAAAATGGATGTATGTATGTTTGTTCCTTATACAAATCCACAGTTTCGTCGGATTTTTAACAAACTTGGTACAGAGGTTCCTTGATGCACTAAAATTCCCATAGGCGGGGTTTTGAAAATTTAAAAAAATCCAAAAAGCTCAAAATTAAAATTTTTTGTCTCAAACTGGCCATTTTCTTTCAATTTTGAATAGATAGAGTAATAGAAATAAGCCTTTAAGCATACAAATTGATAAAATGTAACACATTTAAATAAGAGTGTTTTCCAACAAAGATTACGATTAACAATGAATTATCAATTTAATGCTCACCTATTTTATTTTTGCATGAAATAAGTTAAAGACAATTCCCATGTGGATAGAATTCATTCAAATATTTTTTTAGAGCTATGTTGTATTATAAGCACCTGGGCAACGCCGGATAATAATCTAGTTAGGTCATAAAAGAGCGCATATAAAGAAACTTGTTTTAAATCGTAGAAAACAAACAAGCAAACAAGTGAAAACGCTTCAGATCCCAAAAATAGATAAATATCTATTTTCATACATTACATACATAAATCAAAAGTCAGAATACATCAATATGATTTCTTGTCATGATGTGGAAATTACAAAGCCACCTTTTACAGGTAATTTAACAACACAATATTTACAAAGATTACTGGAAGCTGAGAATTTAAGTATTTCTGAATGCACTCTTTTTAAATTTCCATTCGAGACTCGATCAGTTGAAAGAGCACTCATATAGGTCACAAGCTCTTCAAAATTGGTATGTAATCACAGGAAAAGAAAAAGTTTAGTAAAAACGAGGGTATCTGACAGAAATATTTGATCAATTTACGACACAAATAAAAGTTTAACTGTTAAAGACGTATCTAAGAAATGTAAATACGTTCTCGCATTGATTGGAATGAAAGGCTCACGTGTAGGACTGGAAATGCGGTCACTTCCTCGTGGTGAGTCCTGGTTAGTTCCACATGAGCTAGCGAAGAGTTGCACGGTTTAGAGTAATAACAAAATGAATAAAAACAGATTTGAAGACACTTCAAGTGAATATTGAAAGGAAATACTGAGTTTAAAAATGTTGAAAATATCGGAAATTTCGGAAATTTTCATGAACTTTGGGCTTAATGCGCAGACTGAAATCATAATCTAAAATGGTTTTAAAAAATTCCTTGTATATTTCAAACCTTTTTCTTCCATTTAATAACCACCCGTCACTAGTTTTATCATTTGCAATATTTTTTTTAAAAATTTGAAAAATCTAAAAAAAATCAAAAATTTCAAAATTTTAGGCCAAATGCGCAGACTAAAGATAACATCGCAAAAGTAAAATATTTTACAGAATTGTTACTTATCCTCATTCACAGTAAATGAAAGGTACCCGTTTACGAAAATCAAAAATTCGTTTTTTTCGCTCCACCCTACTACACGCCTTAGACCGCTCGGCCACTGAGACCCCTGATCGATCTCTTTTAAATTTCAAAAACAATAACAATTCTAACGTGTTGCCAAAAATTATTTGCCAAATACCATAAAAACATAAGTTTACGCTGATGTGATTAAATATGAAATCCATTGCTGAAACATGGTTGCTATGAAACAGTAACAATAAGAGTAATCATAAAGAAAATGGCGTAGTAAGAAATCTTCTCAAACTTTTAGTGAATCCTATCTGTAACTCCGAACTGTTCAACCGCCAATCGATTCCTCGTGGTCAAAAACCCCAGACCCCCAAGTTTACCGGAGTTTATTAATTCTGGGGCGATTTTCGACTTGGCAACCATCTCTCGTATTATAGTATAGGATATTACATCGCTTGAATCCCATTACAGCGAGGTTTGTTAGATGGTCTTTGAAGTTCGTAGTCACGGGAAAAGTTTCCGCTACAACACGAGAAAAAGCATTCCGTTGAAGTTTGTTGTAATGGGATTTTGCTGAAGCACTTTTTGGTTCTTTGGCTGCGATCAGAGCGCTCTGTGGATTTTTTTCTTTTTACTTTCTTCTATATCTAATATATAGAAGAAAGTATTGGTTTCGTGAAAATTTTCGAATGTCGAATTTTGACGGATTTGCACGTTTTGAGGTGCGCTGAGTCCATTTCGACCATTTTTGGAAAATGTCTGTCTGTGTGTCTGTGTGTGTGTCTGTGTGTGTGTGAGTCTGTATGTGTGTGACCAGTTTTTGTGGCCGCGCTAGAGCAAAAACTACTGAATGAAATCGAACAAAAATTTTTGCACATATGTACCACCATGTGAACTGGTGCACCTGACTTTGTTTAGCGAATTCCTCCAAGGGGGGTGGAGCAATCGCACGTGTTCTGCGCGTGGGTGATTGCTATATCTCAGGAAGTAACCGGCGGAATCAAACGAAAATTGGTCCATAGGTAGACCCTACTAAGTACAGGTGCTGATTCAATTTGCGTGTCAATATCTCGAAGGGGGGTGGAGCAATCGCACGTGTTCTGCGCGTGGGTGATTGCTATATCTCAGGAAGTAACCGGCGGAATAAAACGAAAATTGGTCCATAGATAGACCCTACCGAGTACAGGTGCTGATTCAATTTGCGTGTCAATATCTCGAAGGGGGGTGGAGCAATCGCACGTGTTCTGCGCGTGGGTGATTGCTATATCTCAGGAAGTAACCGGCGGAATCAAACGAAAATTGGTCCATAGGTAGACCCTATCGAGTACAGGTCGCTGATTCAATTTGTCTGTGTCAATATCTCGAAGGGGGGGTGGAGCAATCGCACGTGTTCTGCGCGAGGGTGACTGCTATATCTCAGGAAGTAACAGGCGGAATCAAACGAAAATTGGTCCATAGGTAGACCCTATTGAGTGCAGGTGCTGATTCAATTTGTGTGTCAATATCTCAAATGGGGGTGGAGCAATCAAAAGTGCTTATTTTGTCATTGCACCTACTGTATCTCGGGAAATATTGCTGCGATTTGAATGAAATTTGGAATAACACTAACCCAATATGGAAGCAAGCATCGATTAAATTTTGGCGCCAATCGCCCCAGGGGGAGGGTGGGGTGATTTTTGCGCTTAGTCAACAATGCGAAAAATTAATTCATTAAAAAATCGCTTTCACGCTATTTAATTATCAAAACAGCTGAAAACTTTCAATGATTTGAAATTTTTAACTGTTGCCAATTTCTTTTTACTAACAAATAAAATGTTTGCAATTAATCTAAACAAGGCTTTTGCAATGATTTCCAATTTCGCTCATTGATTTTGCATTTGCAGGGCTATTACGATAATTGGGAAATTGTAGCTGTCTCCAATTACTTGGGCGAGTACGTATTTTATTTTGTAACCGGAATTCATAAGATAGATATAGAAGAAAGTTTCGTGACGGCCACGACAGCTAGTTTTTTTTTGTAGTAGTATTGAGATTGCTTAAAGAGGAAAGAAAATGCGATAAATAGCATGAGGAAGCTCGCGAGAGAATGCGTGAAAAGAGATCTGATGCAAATTCTCGTGAATGCAAAATCTCCGAAAATTAAGACGCATTGGCGCAGTTGGTAGAGGGCTTTAGTTGTCGTGGTAGATTAGAAAAAAAGTAACGTCTTTTGTAATAAAGTAATTGTTGTTAACAACAAAAATAGTTTCTCAAACCACTAATTTGTTTATTAAAAAAAAAGGCGAATATTGTCAGTTGCTGTATTAGGCAAAGCTTTGTTTCCTAGTCAAAAAGTTATGGGCAAGTAAAAAACAAATTTTTTTCTAATGAATTATTTTATATTTGTATATTAAAGGTATTTTTCATCAAATCTATATACATAAATGACTACTTTTGTATGTATGGATGTATGTCCGGGGTAATCTTCAAAACTACAGGACCGATTTTAACCATTTTTTCACCGTAGATATCTACATCAACAGGAATCAGGATAGGCTATAGTTTATTTCTAAAAAACTTAGTTTTAAAAAGTTATTATGGAAAACAGTAAATTTCATGTCATTTTCCCATTAAATGATTAGATTTTCCACCCATTGTTGCAAAAATTTGTTGCCTCGCAACAACAATATTAATAGTAATCATGATGAAAATTTTGAACCAAGGCTTCTCTGGAGTAAGTGTGAAATTTATTGCTTTCTTAGGATTTTTAAGTTCATCTATGCCAATTAGAGCCGCTATATAAACCGTCTATATAGGGGCCTTAATGCCAATAATCGATACTGGGTTAAATAAAAAGAGACTTGTTATTATTAATATTGTCAACAGTTAGAAAATAGAAAATAATTTTTTGTAAAATCACACGAATAAAATAAATACCGCATTTAAGTTTGATTTTACGTTCTCCTCCACACTCAGTTAATCTCTGCATGGTCACAAAAAATACCTTTGAGAAATATGATTCAACTGGACTTAGTTGAAAGTCATATATTTATTTTCTTGGATTTGGCATGTTGCATATAAACCCGTGCGACGCCGGGCACATCAGCTAGTGAATGAATAAATAAACAAATGAGTGAATAAATAATCTAATCTGTCTAATATCTTTAAACGAGCAATTCTTGCATATATATATTTCGGATCTCGAAAACGGCTCTAACGATTTGAGAAAATTTTGTATTTAGATAAAATTTTGGTTTTTGAGTTCATCTACATCGGCGTTTTTTCCGTAAAAACGCGGGTTTTCACAGAAAAACCCGTTCTTTTTTTGTGCCTTCATTAAAAGTTTGAGAAGCTTTCTTTCGCCATTTTCTTTATGATTACTATCATTGTTACTGTTTCATAGTAACCACGTATTATTATAACAATGGATTTCATATTTAATTACACCAGCGGGTGACCGAGCTCCGCTCGAAGAAAACAGGTATCGAAGCTAACTCGAAGATTTAAATTTTCAATTGTGATTTATCAAAACAATACATGCCATAAAAAAATTTGTGAAACCATTGGTGAAAAGATAACCGGTTAAAGTGCACCATTGTAAACTACTCTAAACAAAGTTAGAGTTTGGAAAGGGAACTATTCTATACAAAGATAAAATTTGAAAAGTCATAGGAAATAAAAATGTAATTGATAATAAAAAATTATACAATTAAAGAAATGGTACAAAGTGAGCAGTGTAAAGATTAAAGTGTGTTGAAGTTCAATATTTTTGACAAATTTATTTAGAAAAACCAAACCTCGTGATTCCTCGTGGCCAAAAACCCCAGACCCCCAAGTTTACCGGAGTTAATTAATTCTGGGGCGATTCTCGACTTGGCAACCATTCCTCGTATTACCCCTAACGTGTACCAGGGAACCGAGCCCGCTCGGTTAAAAAAAAAAAGAGGTTTGTAAACTCGTGTTTTTTTCTAAAGTGCGAAGTACTTATTTAGATAAACTTGAAAAGCATTTTTGAGCCTTTGGTTGCAATTACGCATTCAAAACAGCCGTAATTTATTTTTAAAAACACAACCCTATTTAATCCATGCTCACCGTAAAATCACACCTAATTTCATTTCATTTGGCGCCGAAGGCGCGGGAGGGGTTGATGAGAATGGATGCAGAGTCCCTGTTCTCCAGTACGCATTTGGTTCCAGTTGGTTTTGACTTTCACTTCACTTTACACTCCAGGTCCCCCCCCCCCCCGTACATACCACAACTCGATTTTTAACCGGGATGGGGCCCTGAAGAGCGCTCTGTTCATTTTTGAAGAAGGCGCAAGGACCGAGTAAACCCTTGGCCCAGCACACCCCAGAGGTTTCGTTTCACTTGGAGGATTTTGTGACCACGAACATTTTTAACGTCCCCCAGCAACCATTAATGAAGACGGTGGATCTTTGATCGGCGGCTATATGATCGACCCGAGACCCTCCGGTTACGAGTCCGACGACTTACCGATTGGACTACCGCGGCCTCAGGCCCCTATGTAGACGAGCCGACGCATCAAGATTACCACTTTGGATCCAGCGCGTGTGTGAGGATTGTCTTTTCTGGCCAGTTATCGCTTTTTGGTAACTTTTTACGTAAATTTAACAATGCTTGGCAATGTCCCGAAACTTTACTCTGGTAACCCTAATTCCTCAACAATGAAAAATGAAAGTGAAAGTTAATGAGTTGGATCCAAAGTGGTAAAACTTAAGCTTGATGCGTCGGCCTGTCTATATAGCGGCTCTACCGCCGCCCATAACCAATTCTAACTTTATTTTGATCGATCTCTTTTAAATTTCAAAAACAATAACAATTCTAACGTGTTACCAAGAATTATTTGCCAAATACCATAAAAATATAAATTTACGCTGATGTGCTTAAATATGAAATCCATTGTTAACACGTGGTTGCTATGAAACAGCAACAATAAGAGTAATCATAAAGAAAATGGCGTATTAAGAAATCTTCTCAAACTTTTAATGAATCCTATCTGTAACTCCGAACTGTTCGACCGTAGCGCTCCAAAACCGATGCCAATCGATTCCTCGTGGCCAAAAACCCCAGACCCCCAAGTTTACCGGAGTTTATTAATTCTGAGGCGATTTTCGACTTGGCAACCATCTCTCGTATTATAGTATAGGATTAGTGTAAGGCCCCTATATAGACGAGCCGGCGCATCAAGATTAAGTTTCACCACTTTGGATCCAGCAAGTGTTTGTGTGTTTGAGTGGTTGTCTTTTCTGGCCAGTAATCGCGTTTTGGTAATTTTTCACTGTGAGCAATTATTAGCGGCACGTGGATTTGGCAAAGCTAAGCAATGTGCCAAAACTTTTTTCTGGTAACCCTACTCCGCAACAATGAAAATTTGAAAGTAAAAGTTAAGGAATTGGATCCAAAGTGGTGAAACTTAATCTTGATGTCTGGCCTGTCTATATAGCGGCTCTGCATTAGTGTAAATTTAAATTTGTATGGTATTTGGCAACCGAGTTTTGGCAACACGTCAGAATTGTAATTGTTTTTGAAATGTTAGAGAGATCGATCAAAATAAAGTTATTGTGGTATGATTTTACTGTGTACATCTTTTAAATAAGTTTGTGATGATGATGTCTTGACCAAATAAGGTTGTGATTTTAAAATAAATTAAGGCTGGGAACTACTTTGATATACCCCCTCCCCCCAGCAGGAAATTTGGCGACTTTTTTCTTTGCCAAGCATATTGTTGCCACAAAACTTCTTTAAAAAAGCTCAAAAAATCGTACAAAATACAAGAAAATACCAAATTTGGCAACAGCAAAAACCAAAATTGGCAACACCAAAGTAAGAAACAGCAACCCTAAAAAGTCCGTAGGGTGTGCCAGATTTGGCGCGTAATTTTTTTTGGGGGGGGGAGGGGGGAGGTGGTATATCAGATACTGCTTAAGAGAATATCTCTTACTGCTTAAGAGAACAGTTCTCTTACAGCTTTCATGTTGTTTGCTGAGCTTCTTGCACTGATGAAGGGGCTCCATTGTAGCCTTGAAATAGCTATTTGCTGTATTTTCTACCTTATTTGTGCTTTATTTACGTTGATTTTTAACTTCAAATATAGTTCAGCACAAAGCTTATTTGATCATTTTTCATTTATGCCTTCTATTAACTGAACAAGTATTGCAGTGAACATCAGTAGGTCGAAATTAATGTTTAAAATGTTTATTTAAGAAAATTTATCCTTTTCTTTTAAGAAAAATTATTTTTGATGGAACACAAAACATTACAATATGGGCATAGAATCTCGAAAATGGCTTATTACCGTAATTTTTAGCGCTGTTTATTTTTTTACTGGAATCAGCTACTGTCTAATCTTTTATCGTAAAACTTTCCTCGCATCTGCGCATGCCTGAGGTCTCTTTGGAGTTCCTCAAAATAGGGGAGAAATGCGAAGTAACATTCAACAGGAAGAAAGAAGCGAAAGCACCGGCAAGTGCGTCTCCTTATCCTATCACCCCTTTTTCAAATGGAAGCGATCGTGACTGCCAGGCGCGCAATACGCAGCTAGACAGTATATGCTTGAAAGCATAGTTAAAGTATTGCCAGACAGGAGGCTTTGCAAACTGAAAATATTTTGCTATTTCACTTCGCCTCTCTATTCCACCTTACCCAGCACTCCCTTACTTGTGTATTATTTTTGAATAAAACGTATGCCGATGGCGCGTGTATTACAATAAATTATATTAAAAAATAAGCATAAAAATTTTGTTTTTATAAATCTTCCCCGACACCTTTAACGTGAAATTGCATCTTCAGCTTAACGGATTCGCAGACCTTTGACCTAGGAGGTCTGTTCGTCAGTTGTCGCTAATCACGACTTGGGGGAAGACGGGGATGGGGGAAAAACTGCTTTTCTCTGCATTTTCTTCCTTATTTTTCTTCCTCACTTCTCTCGGTTCCTTTTTTTCTCCTCTTTCTCCAAAAGGCTATCGGTTAGATAAAAATGGAAGTACACATCGATATTGGTCATTGCGGAGATCTTGATATCGATTTTTCGATTTTTTTTATGAATGGCGTTGATCATATCTTTCTACTTATTTTTTTTCCGTTACAAATAAATATACAGTGGAAGACCGAAACCTGGTAAATATTGAGATTCACCGGTGAATGACAACATGCCACATCAAAGATGTATATGCTCTCTGAATTTGTTTTACTTCCAACCATTAAACCATGCGATATTGTAATAAATTGATCAGGTATCCCTCGAAAGAGCTTTGTAAAGTACGTTTTTGGACACATTTGTCAAATTCAGCGAGTTTCAGTGCGTAATGGCAAACGTCTTTCACATGATTTGTAGATAGATGTCCTCCACATGCACTAAAAAATGAATGTTGTTTTTACAGTATAATACAGCTGAATTTCTAGTAACAAATAGTAAAAATTGCTCATTTTACAATAATAAGCTGTAAAATCTTTAATTTTACAGTAATAAACTGTAAAAGTTTTAATTATACAGTTTTAGTTTATTACAGTGCATTTTACGGTTTTAAACTGGAACCTCTGCTGCCAGTATTATACTGTTTTTACAGTATAATGCAGTTAATTTTACGGCAATAAACTGTAAAATTTCTAACTTTACAGTAAGAAACTAAAATTGCTAGTTTTACAGTTTATTACTGTGCATTTTACAGTTTTTAACTGGAACCTCGGCTGCCAGTATTGTACTGTGGAAACAACAGTTCATTTTTTGCAGTGTGCAGGCGGTGATATTGTGTGATCAATTTCTCGCCAAGTCTTTAAATTTGGTGTTTTATTTTGAAAATTTCGCCAAACTTTCTCGATAACGAGCGGACGAGGGAAAATAATTTTTACGTCAAAAATATGTCTCGGGATGCTCTTTCGATCGCTGCCTGTTTCAAATTTTTCCATTTTTGAAGGCCCTCCACCAGGGGTGCCTCGAACTAAAATTTTTGGGAGGGGGAAAATTATCATTTTGCCGAATTAAATTCCAATTTTACCGAATGGATAAAATACAAGCATGCACACATGCTATACATGAATAACATTTAGTGGAAAAAAACATTAAGCATCTTTTAAAAAGCAATTCTGAAATCAAACTAGCTGTCGTGGCCGTCACGAAACTTTCTTCTATATCTATCTTATGAATTCCAGTTACAAAATAAAATACGTACTCGCCCGAATAATTGGAAACAGCTCCAATTTCCCAATTATCGTAATAACCCTGCAAATGCAGAATCAATGAGCGGAATTGAAAATCATTGCAAAAGCCTTGTTTAGATTAATTGCAAACATTTTATTTGTTAGTAAAAAGAAATTGGCAACAGTTAAAAATTTCAAATCATTGAAAGTTTTCAGCTGTTTTGATAATTAAATAGCGTGAAAGCGATTTTTTAATGAATTGATTTTTCGCATTGTTGACTAAGCGCAAAAATCACCCCACCCTCCCCCTGGGGCGATTGGCGCCAAAATTTAATCGATGCTTGCTTCCTTATTGGGTTAGTGTTATTCCAAATTTCATTCAAATCTCAGCAATATTTCTCGAGAGACAGTAGGTGCAATGACAAAATAAGCACTTTTGATTGCTCCACTCCCCTTTGAGATATTGACACACAAATTGAATCAGCGATTGTACTCAATAGGGTCTACCTATGGATCAATTTTCGTTTGATTCCGCCTGTTACTTCCTGAGATATAGCAATCACCCCCGCGCAGAACACGTGCGATTTCTCCAACCCCCTTCAAGATACTGACACACAAATTGAATCAGCACCTGTACTCTATAGGGTCTACCTATGGACCAATTTTCGTTTGATTCCGCCGGTTACTTCCTGAGATATAGCAATCACCCACGCGCAGAACACGTGCGATTGCTCCACCCCCCTTGGAGGAATTCGCTAAACAAAGTCAGGTGCACCAGTTCACATGGTGGTACATATGTGAAAAAATTTTTGTTCGATTTCATGCAGTAGTTTTTGCTCTAGCGCGGCCACAAAAACTGGTCACACACATACAGACTCACACACACACAGACACACAGACAGACATTTTCCAAAAATGGCCGAAATGGACTCAGCGCACCTCAAAACGTGCAAATCCGTCAAAATTCGACATTCGAAAATTTTCACGAAACCAATACTTTCTTCTATATAATAGATATAAAAGAAAGTAAAAAGAACAAATAATCTCAATGTTGCAATACTGTCGTCAAATTGCCGAGTCGTCAGCACAAAGGTGCCAAATACGGAAATTATTGGGAGGTTACAGTGACCTCCCACCGGGGCGCTCCTGCCAGGACCTACTACAACTCGTGATTTAACAGGGAAATGGCCCCGAAGAGCGCTGTGTCCTTTTGATACAGAACAAGGGCCGAGCAAGCCCCTGGTCTAGTACCCCCCAGAGATATCGTTTCACTTGGAGGACTAATTTAACGACCCTTATCTAACGTCGCCCAGCCACCAATAGTAAATGGATCCTTGATCGACCCCGGGACCCTCCGGTTACGAGTCCGACGCTTTACCGATCGGGTTACCACGGCCCTGTTTTCAATACAGTAGACCATCGTTTTATGTGGGGTTACGTTCTACGAAAATATTGCGTAAATAAAAACCGAGTTAATTAAGACTTAGTAGCAGAAAAAAAGGGCTGGGCCCCAAAGATTTGAAAAAAAAAAAAAAAAAAAACCCTCTTCATATCGTAGAGCCGTCTCGAAAACGACTCTAACGATTTTGATAAAATTTTGTATTTAGATAAAGTTTTAGTTCATGAGTTCATCTACATCGGCGTTTTTCTGTAAAAGCGCGAGTTTTCACAAAAAATGCCGTTTTTTGTGCCTTCATTAAAAGTTTGAGAAGCTTTCTTTCGCCATTTTCATTACGATTACTATCATTGTTACTGTTTCATAGCAACCATAACAATGGATTTCATATTTAATCACAACAGCGTAAATTTAAAGTTTTATGGTATTTGGCGAACGAAATTTGGCAACACGTAAGAATTGTTATTGTTTTTGAAGTGTTAAAGCCAAGGAGATAAAAGAGGAGGAGCTAAATCTGTGCTATCTAAAAGTGACAACGAATTCTCACCGCCACCAGAGGACACTACTTACCAAACCCTCCCTATTTCCTAAAGGAATCAATGTGTATAATACTGAATCTGTCATCTTTTTAAATGCTGCTATGGGTAAGAAAATATTTTTTTTTTCGACTGGATTTTGGTGTAAATCTTCGATTGACATTATGAATTAAATATGATTTTCATCCCACGAAAATAGGTGCCGTATTCTTTGAGAAATAGGTTTAATCGAATGCACTTATCAACTTGCCAAATCTGACAGAATCTGTCATTTTTTAAAGACTGCTGTTGGCAAGAATATTTTTTTAATTGGAATTTTGCTCAAACCATCGATTAACATTATGAACTAAATATCAAAAATATATTTAAACTAATAATTATTTTGTCTACTAACTATATTTAATTGATAACAAAATTAAATACTGACATAATTAATTTTTTGCCACATGCTTAATTTATCAACAATTTAGAGAACTGATTTTCAGCAAAAATAACATCGTACAATGCAAAGAAAATGTCGCATACAGTCGCATATACACTGCTCGACATTGAAAATGCAACACCAAGAAGGAGTGGTCAGATTTTCATGCAAATTTTACCGTAGACGCACGTCACTGAGTTATGCAAATGATATGAAATGCGCAGCTCTCCGACGCACGTGAAGTGAGATATAAGAGAATGAAGTTGAAAAGTGGGCTATGTTCATGTTGGTTTTTCTGCCAGACTAATTATCGGAGAAATTTGGTTTTTGTCTCGAAGGATACGTGTGATAGGAGGAAATGCCACGCCGTCCTCAACGAAGACACTTCCAGCATATAGACGACTTTACAAGGGGTATGGTGATCGGACTGAGAAGAGGAGGTTGGTCCATACGTCAAATTGCAGCTGATACCCACATGGATGCAAGCACTGTGCATCGGCTGTGTCGGAGATGGTTGGAAAGAGGAAATGTAGCCACATTGAGGGGTGCAGGTGCAGCCAGAGTGACGTCAGACCGCTTGGATCGACGGATTCACCGACAAGCTGTGGCGGACCCGCAAGTCACTTGTACGTCGATTCTGCAGCACGTGCAAGGTACCCTGGATGTCCCTGTGTCGACCAGAACCATTTCCTGTCGACTGGTTGCACGTGGCCTGCAATCACGGCGCCCGATAAGAAGACTGCCATTGACCTCACAGCACAGACTCCAACGTTTGGAATGGTGCCGGACCAGAGCGACGTGGATGGCAGAATGGCAAACCGTAGTGTTGTTCTCAGATGAATCCCGCTTCTGTTTGTCCAGCGATAGTCATCGCATACGTGTGTGGCGTCGACGTGGAGAAAGATCGAATCCGGCAGTAACTGTGGAACGCCCCACAGCGCGACAACGTGGCATAATGGTTTGGGGCGCTATTGCATACAATTCCGTATCACCTCTAGTTCGTATTCGGGGCACTATGACGGCCCAACGATATGAAGATAATGTACTGCGGCCGGTGGCAATCCCCTACCTTCAGGGTCTGCCAAATGCAATTTTTCAACAGGATAACGCCCGGCCTCACAGTGCTCGAATCAGCCAACATGCTCTACGAGGTGTACAGATGCTTTCCTGGCCACCATACTCTCCTGACTTGTCACCAATCGAACATGTGTGGGACGTGATTGGACGCCGTTTGCAGAACCTGCCACTGCCTCGTTCAGAGGACGAACTGTGGCAAATGGTTAAAAGGGAATGGAGTGCCATCCCTCAGGACACCATCCGCAGGCTTATTGACTCCATGCCTGAACGTGTTTCTTCGTGCATCGCTGTCCGCGGTGGTCCTACTTCTTACTGAGCCGACGCCGTCCTCGCTCTAAATTTTGCTTATTTATTTTGAAATAAATATCACTTATTGTTCCATGCTGTCTCTGTCTTCTTACCAAATTTCATCAATTTCTGACCACTCCTTCTTGGTGTTGCATTTTCAATGTCGAGTAGTGTATGTCAAATTTGGCAAGTTACTAGATGCGGTCGATTAAACATCTTTCTTAAAAAATACGGCAATACACCAATATCCAATTGAAAGAAAAATATTTTCTTTCCCATAGCAGCATTTAAAAAGATGACAGATTCAGTATCATTTACATTGATTCCTTTAGGAAATAGGGAGGGTTTGGTAAGTAGTGTCCTCTGGCGGCGGTGAGAATTCGTTGCCACTTTCAAACTAACGCATCCGTAGAACATTTCTCTCCTTCTTTCTACTCTGTGGTTAAAGCAGCGTCTCCTAAATACTAAATGCCTGCAACTTTCTGGTTTTTAGCACAGAGCAAAATTTCGTCCTTGGTTCACGATACACTGCCATCTACCGAAGTTCTTAGAGAAAGATAAATTAACGATTGGTTCATTTCTAAATTTAAATTTAAAAAACAACCAATCAAAAAAATTAATTCGAATATTGTTTGGATTCATCGCAAATAGCTGCAAAATGCCCTTGGTTCACAAAGCACTGCCATCTACCGGAGTTCTTCGAGAAATTGACAATTGGTTCATTTCTGAATTTAAATTTAAAAATTAACCAATCAAAAAATAACAACGGCATTATCGGATTGCCCCAAGGTGCGCTTAAAGTGGAACCAACGATGACCGTAGCAAAGCAAATGTACCAGGCACTTAGTATTTAGGAGGCGTTGGTTAAAGAGGCCGATCAAAATAAAGTTATTGTGGCGTGATTTTCATTTCATTTCATTTGGTGCCGAAGGCGCGGGAGGGGTTGATGAGAATGGATGCAGAGTCCCTATTCTCCAGTACGCATTTGGTTTCAGTTGGTTTTAACTTTCACTTCACTTCACACTCCATTGTCTCCCCGTACATACCACGACTCCTGGTTTGACTGGGATGGGGCCCTGAAGAGCGCTTTGTTCTTTTTGAACCAGACCAAGGGCGGAGCAAACCCTTGGCCCAGCCACTGCCTGCTTCGAGTCGGCAGTGGCCCAGCACCCCCACGGTGCGCATCGTTTAAATAAGGTTGTGATGATTATGTCTCGTCCAAATAAGGTTGTGTTTTTTAAAATAAATTACAACTGTTTTAAATGCGTAATTACAATTAAGGGCTTAAAAATGCTTTTCAAATTTATCTAAATAAGTACTTTGAACTTTAGAAAGAAACACGATTTTACAAACCTCTTTTTTTTAACCGAGCACTGAGTTACTAATTTGAGGAATGGTGACGGTGTGAAATAATTTGAAATGTTTTTAAAAGTGTCTACTATCTAACATAATAGTTAAGATTTATCAAAAAGTCAAGTCGTATTCATACTCTTTTTGACAAAGCGAATTTTACTTATGCGAGGGTCTTAGGTCTTCGAACCGAGTCAAGACTTCAGCGCATAATTGGTTTAACTTTTCACGCTTTTGTTGGTGGCGAACTCAAGGTCGTTTGTATTGCTTCTAGGTGGTGGCGTATAAACTCAACGTAAATTATACCAAAAAACAACGAATCACGTCCACTTACATGTGAATACTAGTGAAGTGCCGGATCGGGAAAAATGCAGATCCGCGGATACGGATACAGATACGGATCATTAGTGTCGAGATTCGCGGATACGGATATCAGGCACATCACTAAATATAAATATTCAGATAGAAATAATGAAAGAAACATTAAATTGTAAATATATAGTATAATAATTATATGATAAAAACAACAACAGTGGTTTAAGAATGCATTTACTATTTGGGACTTCAGTTTACGCCGATGGAAAATATCGAATATCTATCAAAATATCTGATACATATCAAAATATTTTCGAAATGTTCATAATATTTTCGAACCCTGGTTTCGTCTAATGTTAAAACTAACTGCACATTTTATTAAAATAATTATTTCAATTAAAATATCATGGAAATTAAAATTTCAATCTCATTATAAATAATTTAATTAATATTGAACACATTTGTACTTAATTCACTTTACATTAGTACTTAATTCATGCCTTTACAACATAAAAAATTTCATTTTTGGAAATTAATAGTATTTAATTGTTATCTATTTAAAAATTTCAGAAGAAAAAAATAAATTAAAAAAAATAAAGATGCAAAAGATCCGTTTGAGATCCGCCAAAAAAGAAACGAATCCGGATCCGGATCTTTTTTTTCTTGCGGAGCTCCACGGATACGGACACGGATATCCGGCACATCACTAGCGAATATATTAAATTTCCTAATCGAAAGGGGGGAGGGATTCCCTGATCCCCCTATCTATCGGGCCTGGGTGAACCTCTTATCATCTTATAAGCAACTCTTCCCTTTTCTCAAACTTCAAAACATGATTACATAATCATTCTGATCCTGATTTGCGCTTCTTGTCCGGCGATCTATTTATAGCCTGGCAAAAAGGGGGTCGGGGTGGAACCAGGGGTACCGGGTCAGCCCCAACTCCATCCGGCGGAAAGTATTTTTAGAACAACGCGACTCCCCTCTCCGGAACACATCTTCTCGCCTTTTTGTCTCCATTCATTAGAGAGCGGTATCGATTAAAAATGGCGGATCAGTTTTCTTAGAGACCAATGCCTGATGCAGAATTTCGCGGACTTTCGTTAGTCGGGTTACATTTTCCGTTCAGACTTGTACGGATGATCGGGATGTACGGATAATCGGAAGACAGTTCTGGTAACCGATAAAGAGCTGGAAATGAGCTCTCTATCCGCAGTGGGTCACCAGGGGCGCCCCGAACTAAAATTTTTGGGAGTTGGAAAATTATCAATTTGCCGAATGAAGTTCCAATTCTACCGAATGATAAAGTGCAAGTATGCACACATGTCGTACATGCTTAACATTTAATGAGAAAAAACATTAGGCCCTATAAAAAAAATAAAAATTAAAACTGATAAATAATCTCAATGTTGTAATTTTTTCTTCTAATTACCGAATCGTCAGTAAAATTTGCCAAATAGGGAAATTTTTGGGAGGTCACAGTAACCTCCCGTGACCACCCATCTGGGAGCTCCTGTGGGCCACAGACGACAAAATCAAAAACTTGGAATTGGCTATACGTCGTCCAAGAGTGGTTTCAGGGGCGGATATAGAAACAGTTTTTGGGAGGGGAACCGAGGAGTAAAAAGTGCCCCTATTATATTTCTCTATGTATTAAAAAAAGGAAACTCAAAGATATTGTGAAAGGATGTTTGTGGCTGGCCTGCGTCCAGGCGGCCCCATAAGGCCTACAGACTTGAAACTTGGTACAAAATTGGTTTGAGTCCTGTAGATTTGCACCTCGGAGCCATTTTTCTTAATTTCAGATTAGTTTTTTTTAATTAATTTTTTAAGCATAAATTTCACACACTTCACCATATCAGGGAGCAAAAAAAATCCCCCCACCCCCTAATGTTTTATATTGTTGGAAAGAATTTTTTTTTCAAAAAAAGATGTTTGTTCCATTTCTCTCCGTTAATTATAATAGGAAATAGAAGTGATTCTAATTTCGCCATTTTTCAAGGCTCACCTAGAGCTAAATTATATTACATTCAACCATACTGCTCCCAAACTCTTTCAACAAGGTCGTGTTCGAACAGCAAAACCGGTGACTCTTTACTTTGTTTATTGCTTGCCTTTATTCAACAAAATATACACGATTGCTTTTATCGTATATTTTCTTTAGTTTCTTTTTAACATTTAAGAAAAGTTGTCATTATTCTTACGGTATTTCATTTTGTTTACATGATTTCATATGAATTACGTTACGTGTTTGAGTTATTTTTTTCTGCGAGGGAAAGGAACTGGATTTTCTCTTTGGGCTAAATAATTTACTATGTTTTTTAATAAAAAAATATATTTTTCATTTCTCTTGCCAGGATGTGTGTGTGTGGGGGGGGGGTCTCTTTTATTTATTTGGCGAATTATTTTAAATTCTAAACGACTGTGCTTTTAAAGGGTATGTGAGCATTTTAGTTAAAGGAAATAATTATTTTACATCAAATTGGGGGGAGGGGCATTATTTTCTTTTTCAACGGGGACGCCGTATTCGGTGGCATATAGTCGATTTGACTCCAAACCACCAGAAGCAGGTTGGTGATCGAGCAGCCGATGGCGGTGAGGTAGTCGCCGCAGTCAACGAAGGGGGGTTGGTAAGCGAAGCGAGCAGGTGGTAGAGCCCCCTAGTTTTCTAAAAAGATAAGTTCTCACGAGATTCCTTTAAAATGTTTTCAAAAACCCCTTCAAACCTTAAAACCATTCAATCTACTACAAATATTACATACTAATTTACTTCGAATCTAGTGTCAAAATATCTTTTTCAAAACTATGCGTTAAGCCTATTAAATATACTGTCGGCCCTGCTTAAACGTATACTGTCGGCTCAAGAAATATTATTCGATTAAGCGGGGATCTTTAGCATTGCATCTATGGCATGGATTCCGGGATGTTTTATTCGTATAAGCGGGGTATTCGTTTATCCGTTACCCAATTAAGCGGGGATGACAGTATATCAATACTAATCCTTAAATAATCTATAAAACTAGCTGTCGTGGCCGTCACGAAACTTTCTTCTATATCTATCTTATGAATTCCGGTTACAAAATAAAATACGTACTCGCCCGAGTAATTGGAGACAGCTCCAATTTCCTAATTATCGTAATAACCCTGCAAATGCAGAATCAATGAGCGAAATTGGAAATCATTGCAAAAGTCTTGTTTAGATAAATTGCAAACATTTTATTTGTTAGTAAAAAGAAATTGGCAACAGTTAAAAATTTCAAATCATTGAAAGTTTTCAGCTGTTTTGATAATTAAATAGCGTGAAAGCGATTTTTTAATGACTTAATTTTTCGCATTGTTGACTAAGCGCAAAAATCACCCCACCCTCCCCCTGGGGCGATTGGCGCCAAAATTTAATCGATGCTTGCTTTCATATTGGGTTAGTGTTATTCCAAATTTCATTCAAATCGCAGCAATATTTCCCGAGATACAGTAGGTGCAATGACAAAATAAGCACTTTTGATTGCTCCACCCCCCTTTGAGATATTGACACACAAATTGAATCAGCACCTGTACTCAATAGGGTCTACCTATGGACCAATTTTCGTTTGATTCCGCCGGTTACTTTCTGAGATATAGCAGTCACCCCCGCGCAGAACATGTGCGATTGCTCCACCCCCCTTCGAGATATTGACAAACAAATTGAATCAGCACCTGTACTCAGTAGGGTCTACATATGGACCAATTTTCGTTTGATTCCGCCGGTTACTTCCTGAGATATAGCAATCACCCCCGCGCAGAACACGTGCGATTGCTCCACCCCCCTTGGAGGAATTCGCTAAAAAAAGTCAGGTGCACCAGTTCACATGGTGGTACATATGTGCAAAAATTTTTGTTCGATTTCATTCAGTAGTATTTGCTCTAGCGCGGCCACAAAAACTGGTCACACACATACAGACTCACACACACACAGACACACACACAGACACACAGACAGACAGACATTTTCCAAAAATGGTCGAAATGGACTCAGAGCACCTCAAAACGTGCAAATCCGTCAAAATTCGACATTCGAAAATTTTCACGAAACCAATACTTTCTTCTATATATTAGATATAGAAGAAAGTAAAAATGGTATAATAAAATATGGTATTACTTAGGGAAAACATTGTCATAATGATTAACACTAGCTGTCGTGGCCGTCACGAAACTTTCTTCTATATCTATCTTATGAATTCCGGTTACAAAATAAAATACGTACTCGCCCGAGTAATTGGAGACAGCTACAATTTCCCAATTA